>JAGDQP010062241.1:0-11909 GCA_022664845.1 Lepisma saccharinum
ACAAAGAAAGTTAGACTGCGGAAAGCTTGCATATTGGAAGAAAAAATTAAATGAAATAAAAATATAACTCATTGTCACTTTATACCGAACTGGAAGTGAAAAAATCTTACAAATATGTTTTTTTATCTTGCAAATACCAACAAAAATGCAAAATAAATCGAAAAACTGGCCACACAGCGATAAGCAGGGCATAAAAAATAGGCAGAATACTAAGTTTCATCCATCTTGAATTAAACCGGAAGTGGAAAAACGAAGTTATTAATTTTCAGTTTGGGTGCCATAAATCTCAAACGACAGCTCAGAGAAAGGGAAATCTCTTCATAATAAGATGTATCACATCAAAGTATGTAGCCAAGGTGCTCAGTTCCACCTCCAACTGAACCGGGGCAGTGCTGTTACCAACTGTGGATGTATCCACCTCATAAATTTCCCTGAGTTTCCCTCATAAATTATAGGTTTTCCTGAGTATACTCTGAGTTTTTGAGATCTATAAAAATCTCTGTATTATTTTAGGTTTTCTAGGTTTTCCGAGGTGGTAATCACCCTGCCTGACTAATGTACGAAGATTACAGGCAATTTTTCTAAATTCAAGTTATAATCAACTTGACCGTACTGTTATTTTGCCTGCAACTCGCTATTGATCAGTGCGAAAAATGCCATCTTTCAATACTAAAGAATATCGGATAACATCGATTGATGTAGTAGAAGAATAATATCAATTAATAACAAATTCCACTTTTTCCGATATTGATGGATATCGGAAAACGATGTTGTTCTATGTCGTATGATAATGTTCATTAACACGGAACGATATTGATGAAATCATCTTCTCAAAATTTATGGATTTGGAAATCGCATTAGAAACGTAATGAGAACTTGCTAGGTAGTACTTAACGCTCTTAGTTGGGCATTGGGTCTTCATTTCTTGCACTGTTTTAAGAAGAACAGAGTACAGTATTTACAGAGTTTTCAATCAGCTACGCATACTAATCTCACATCTCATTATTTCTCTCAAATATAAATTTATGGCAAAACTGACTTCACCAATGTATTTCTGAAAAAATTCTGATCCAGATTGATATGCCAAATGACGCTCTTCTCATTAAAAAAAATGAGCAAGATGCAAAATGGTCGACTTCAAGATGGTGACCATGACAAACGTTCCCTATTAAAAGATAGCGCATTGACCTGGTAATTGGAACGATGCGGCATCTATACATAGACTATTGATTTAACGTGCAAACAGAAGATGGGCAATAAAGTAAAACTGCAAAGAAATGGTGGAAAGATTTCAAGAATATTACTAGAGAAATAACTGCAAACAAAAAATAAAAAAGCACAAATTTAATATCATTATTTTAATCAGTGTGGTAGCGATAGGTCATATCATTTTTTACTTGATTCGAGGAGTCAATATTATTATTATTAATGTTGTACTGAAAACTGTCTTTCAACTCACATTAAGCCTTCTTCATTCAGCACTCTCTTTTTTTTTCCTCAGCATAGATTTATCTTCCTTAATATTGTCTAGGTGTTGGATTCGTCGTTCCTTGTTTTTCTTTATCATACTTTTATTTATATCCCTTAATGTTCAATCTCTATGCAGCTAATGCTCTAACCAGTTTCTCTTTCTTTATCGTCTCCAGTATTTTTGCTCTCTTCAGCACTTCCACATTCAGCATCTTCTGGCTTGATCCATTCTGCTTCATGTCTATGTTTCGTTATTGATGTTATTTTTTCATATTTCATATTCTCACTTGTAATAATATTTGACAGATACTTGAAACCGGATAGGTGTTCTACTTTTTCGTTTCCATTGTTGTTGATACTTGTTGTGGGTCCAATTCTTTTAGTTTTCTTTGCGTTTATTTTCAATCCATGTTCTTCACAGCCTCTCTGCAGCTGCGTTAGCATATTCTTAAAAACTGAAAATAAAAATTGCAATAAATTCTTTGTGTTATTGCTCTAACGTCATTGCTATAAATCAAATGTAAAATAAGATTGAGTATTGTTGATGTCACAACTATTCCACTGACACATGATTGTTCTGCAACGATAAACAACTGTTACTAAGAAAATCATTAGTTTTTTAACTTTCGGTACGGTTCTGCTTGTGACGAAACTTCCTGAATTGTCAGGAGAGTTCTTTCCCTGGTCTCTCTGATGATTTGCCATAAGGACAGATCACCATGAGAGACCAAGGGGTATTCCGCTGACAATTCAAGACGTATCCTATATGATCCTAAAGAGTGTTCGGACGCGAGGAATACCGACATTGAAACTCCAGTCGGTATCGTCTTTGACATTTAAAACTTTGGCACTTAACTAGGTCTGTGACACTGCATCGAGGGCAACGGCGGGAAGGGAGTCATCGCCTTTGGAATAAAACCTGCCGGAAAAAATCTCAAAGGAATTAGATTTCTTATCCCGATGTAATGGGACTAGGCGATGAGGGCCTATTGTACATCAATACACTACGGTCCATTCTAGAAAATACTGAAATTGTCTCTTTCGTGATATTGTATTGAATGGACTGTGGTACAAAGCATCTTACTTGGCCCGGCAAAACTCTAGTAAGATGCATCTGAAATTAAGAATTGCAGAAGTGTCAGTCCCCCTAGCAAGCAAGTTTCTCGGATCGTATTTCATGCGTGACGAAACAGTGATTTATCCATTAAAAACTAGAAGCATATTCAATAACTCAAATCCAGGAGGAAATCCATTTGCTATTACATAGATTGACTAGCTATATTATATCTCATGGTAAGTACAAATACAGCGATAATTATCACCAAGCTCCGAATTTTTGTAGGTTCCAAAAATTAGGTTTTATTATTTGTTCTAGGATTTCAAACAAATGTCATATTTTAGGATTTTAAAATGGTTTTTAGCGTATTACAAGTTTCAGCGTATTGTGTTAAAAAAAATCACAAGTTTCTACACAGTAGCGAAAATGCTTTCTTGAAGTGTTCGAATAAACTTTCATAACATTTGAACATATTTGAGGCAAAACAGTGTGCGAATTAAACTTTTTATCCAGGGAGGAATTAAACATAACGCACGGATTCCAAAAGGTAATATATATATATATATATATATATATATATATATATATATATATATATAAATCACAGCCGTATTCAATCCACTAGTGGATGAGGCCTCTCCCCGAAGGGAGGAGTTGGTCTACTGCTCCCACGCTGACCAGACGGGTTGGGAGAGGAGAGCCGAAGCTCTCACTGTGATCGCCACTGTCTTTTATTCACAGTAGCTCCCCAATTGTCTTCACGATGCTGGGTCAACACCGAAATTTTTGAGCCCCCACCGGGAACCGAACCCGGGACCGCTCGCGCTGGAGTCGAGCGCGCTACCGACTAGACTACGCAGGAGCTCTTATATATATATATAAAACTCACAGCCAAATTCAATCCACTACTGGATGAGGCCTCTCTCTCGCACGCTGACCAGATATGTTGGGAGAGGAGAGCCGAAGCTCTCAACTGTGATCGCCACTGTATTTATTCACAGCAGTGGAAGAGAACTAAAGTCCCAATGGAGGACTAAAGGCTTGACGCCATATCCGGTTCGTTGCCATAGCAGCGGCGGGAGTCAAGTCTAAACAACAGTGAACAGTCAAGTATGTTTGATGGTAGGAATGTAGACAGTAAGTTGTGTAAGTAATGGCTGTTAATTTTTTTTGAATAGCTGATTTTGTCAGTGACGAACGGAAACTAATTGAAAGAGGAGAGAATGCTGTGGAGTCCAATCATGTAGTTCTCCTCACATATGACGGAGATTTGATGTTCATTCGAGGGAAAGTGCAAGCTAGTATGAAGAATAAGATGTATGAAGTTGAGGTGAGTAGCTGATTTTTATTCCGATAAATTATGGTTGTAAACACGTAATTTAAAGCAGTGCATGTTCGAAGCAATAGGGTAGTGTAATATAAGTAGTGCATGGCTTATTTTCTCTTCTGAAACGAATTAAAGTAGGTAATTTATTAAATGTTTGTGCCGTATTTCACGAATAAAATCTCTAATGATGTTACATAACCCTACTCACGTGTCCTAAAGTTTGCTCGTAAACTTCATTATTCATAATATGTGAGATACGGTGCAAAATAATAGCTGTTTCCCGAAATCAATAATTGATTTTGTGACCTAACGCAATACGAGGTACGGAATATGGAGACAATTTTGGGGAAAATCGTGCAGTTATACTTTTACGTTGCCAGACAACCATTTGACATTTTTTGTTCAGATTTTCACTATTCTCCTCTATTTCACTTCCGAAAGTTAAATTTATGAGCACATCGTGGATACAACATTGCATTCCATTAATTTTGCAATATATGCAATTCGTTTACATTTTTGCATACTTTTCACGATTTTCCCTCATTCACACTTGCAAATGCATTCAATATACTTAGACACTTTAAACAACTGTACTTACCATACCTTCCGATTTTTCAATCACTAACCTTCCTTTTTTTTCGCGCCTGGCAAAGCTGTTAAGACGACTCAGGGCTCATTTTCATGAAAGTTTGCGTTGCTTGCGATTTGGGTACATAGCCAATTGAAACACGTGTTACACTACGTAATAAAACTAGACCCAAATTGCAAGCCACAGTACTCGGTATAGAGGGACTCTAATAGGGCCACACAATATGGCTGACGCTGAACTGTAAATTTGGCGTGACGTAATGAAAACTCTCTTTATTCTATTCCTAACTCTATGAAGAGGATAGTTACTCTCGACCGTCCATTTACGTTCTAAACTAATATGGACCAAATTTTCTATTCTAACTAAGTTATTTTATGCTTGTTATCCCTGTGCGGTATGTTTTTTTCTATTTATTTCTTAATTCTTATAAAAAAATACGTAAATGTTATTAAATTATACTATCATATGCACAATCTATTCCAGGCCGAGCACTACTCAGAAATGATTCACTGGATTGACAGCGATCAGTGATTCCGCTAGAACCCCCTGAGAGGTTGTCATCCCCCAAATTCTCCAGAACACCCCAACCCTAAAATTTTTACGGTCAAAAATCGATAGAAACTGTGTAAAACTCCGCTTACGTCCTTCCAATTTCGACTTTTCGGAACGCACATTTCTGTCGTGTGACTACAATATACAGTACAACACATCTGGGACATTCTCAAGCGTTTTACAATTGTCAGTTCGCTGCGAAACAGTTGTTTATTCGAACAACTATAGATATTTGGGAGATTTCTTCAGAGATGTTGGTTGTTAATGATTTTCTCGTCCCATAAGAAAGAATGAGAAGGCAATACTCTTGTATAGAGGGTCTCTGAATGGGGAGGCTAGTCAATGTGGTGGACATGCCTCGTTCCTTCCGTCTCTTGGCTACACTCCCCTCGATCAGAAAACAGCCTCACGTTATCTATATTCCAGGGGGTCTACTTGGCTGCACGACCCCTTTCAAAATAATAAAAAATAATAATATTTGTATCCTTTGTATAACAATAGTTCAAAACGAGTATTTTTTTTTAACCGATCTGTTAATTAATTACAGTCATTTTTGTATTGCGGCACATGCCAAAACTTGTGTTAGCAGACGTGTACGGAAAATGTAGTATCTACGGACTGGTTTATCATAGGACATTCAAGCGAAAACCATTCTTTCCTTTAAAATTCGCTTGATAATTTTAATCATGTGCATTAAAAACCTAAAACGTAATCGAACTGGTCAAAATGCTATCCAAAATGTGACTGTTGAAATAGAAACAAATCCGGTTTTCAGCCCCAGTAGAACACATGCGTGTTTCCAACGTTGATTTTAGGTTCATTTCATCGACCGTTATAGTTTGAAAATAAAAACGTCTATTTTAAAACCATATTTCAACAAAGATGTCAGTGCGTTAATAAGACGTTAATGCAATGTGTATTTAAGACGTTATTTTCAACTATGTGTTTCTTAGTAATGTTATGTAAAAAAATAATTAAAAAGTAATTGAATGACACAAAGTAATTTTTATGATCTCATCTGCACATTGAAAACAGATTGGATTTTAAACTATATTTCAACGAATTTAGAATTTCGTTGAAAGGGCGTTAATGTGACGTGTTTTCAACTTTATTTCATACTATGTCCTACACAGTAAAAGATAGCTGTGTTAATTCAACACAATACGGTGCTCCAGCGTGACTACCACTTTTGTGTGTTAAATCAACACAACATACGGTGCTGATTTCGTTGCTGGGCGAAAAAAGTTAACGGCAGTAGCGAGATTTGAAAACGGGTTGCTGATTTGAAAGTTAAGCGTCTTTTCGCATGGGTTAAATCGCCAGACAGACGAAACACTAGATTCCAACAATATAGAGGATCAATGATATGTTGCTGAACAATAACCACAAACAAAGTTACTCTCACAACTTATTTCATGATTTAGTCACTTTTCTATTTGTCAATTAGGGATTGCAATACCCATTCATTGAGAATATGTTCCATTTCTATGAAAGTAAGCGCAGCATTCATCATGTTGTTACGATAAGAAAGCCGTAATGCTGCTCAAGTGTTTTGCTGTCGCCATTTTATTCGCTTGCTTTCATGGAATGGAATGGAATGGAACATTCTTAATGAATGGGAATTCTGGTCCCCAGTTGACAAATAGAAAATGATTAAAGTGATTTCGTGCGAGTAACTTTGTTTGTTTTGGGTGTTCAGCAACATATTTTTGACCCGCTACCAGTGACGACTTAAGGGTTCTGGCGCCCATAGGCACTGTGACGTAAGGCCCCCACCCCCAACATACACCTATGCACTTCTCATTAAACAGAAGGGCACCTGCAACCCTGCAAAACCTATCTTTAAAATGTGTAAATACTGGTACATAAAAAAATCCATTTATTACACGACACAAAACAAACATTTATAACGTCAACAGCTATATGAAGTAGTAAGATATCATTACACAGTAAAACGCTTCTTTCTAGCTTGAGCGTTTGCAAATAAACTAACAACTGGTTCAGAATCTATCTTCCTTAATAGTTCGCTTTCTATACACATTTTACTAAGAGCTGAAAGTTTTTCATTGCGCAATCTGGATCGCAAGTAATTCTTGCGGAAAAATGGTCAACAAAGGCTGTTATCGATGTTGTCAACAATGGAAATCAACTACAAATTGCTTTCACACGTATAAGTGGAGTTCGAATTCCTCCCCTCTCCGCACCCTCCGCTGAAAAAGATTATTTTTATTTCCTCACTTTACAAGGTTGCCAACTATATCACCACTCTAGATCGATCATAGGCAGCACTGCAAGGATTAAGACGTAAATGAAAAACGAGCCACACGGCAATATTAACTTATTAAGCATAAAAAACTGAATTAGAGCCTAAAGTTTGGTTCATATTGGTTTAGACTGGAAGTGGATAAATAAGATTAATTGTACTCTCCGCCCCCTTGCTTCATATAATCATGTATTTTTCAGTGGCTGCAGACAGTGCAGTGTCGCTTTTCGATAGAGGTCATTGTACTGCAGAATATAATCACGATAATGATGATGATGGGTGTTCGGCAAAAAGGAAGGTGTAAACCCGAAGGCCTCTATGTAAGATGAACTGATAGTGGTTGGCCTTTTCGATTATTATTATTGCAATCCATAGTTGTATAGGGAAAATATGCATACACCTTACGAGTTTTTCCCCGCAATGCGCAGAGAGAAACATTCTCTGGGTTCCTCAAGTAAAAAAAAAAAAACTGAATTTCCGGCACTAATTACATTGTAGCAGCCTCAGCCTCTAAATTTATTCCTTACGTGCTATCATACAGTTAATAGAATGAATTATTTTCTTATCAGCGGTTCATCTTGACTGTTCCGAGTAGCTTGGTCCATTAGCACCAAATCGTCTTGGCTTTGATCTTTGTTTGTGATGTCACCTTCACTGTTGGGCTTCTCATGTGTCCGAATCAATCTGTCTTGAGTCCCCTCTTGACTGTCTATATCAGACACTGATGGTTGACCAAGGGTCTCAATATCAAAACTTTTCTGTGTTCCTGTTCCGGATTGTGTAGGTTGACAAACAACAGTAAAAAAAAAATACTCAACTTGGAAACTTTTTTAAGTAGATTTTCATCCTCGAGCTGTTTTTTAGCTGACCGTTTCCGAAACTCTGCCCTACTTGGTTTTTCATTAACACTCATTATTATATCACGAAACGAATCTACTAATCGTGGCCACCATAAAATAAAATAAAACTATTAATAAAATGATCACAAACATAGAAAGTTAACACTATCCACTTCAAGGTTCACTTCACCTCTGTCTATCATTCGCTCACAGACACTGAGACTGAGACACAAATGGCAATGTAGCGTATCAGTCAGGGCGAGGCGAGAAAGGTCACGTGACGGTTAAACTTGCGGCGTGACCAGCAGTCTACAAAGTAATCTTTGGCCCGCAGTGCCACTTTCAATGGACGTCTGGCCAACTTAGGCCACTTTAGTCCTTAGGTATTAATGTTTATTTATTGTTTGGATTTTATTTAAAAATTAGTTTGAGATTTTGAATCGGTTTCCATTCCAGTCAGCCGGCAATTTAATAAATTAACCTAATATAATATCTGTCTCAATATAAAGGCCGCTTAATATGAATTTTCTCCTAAAACTGTTGAAGAGGTTTATTTATTTTGCTAAAATTTATAATAATAATAATAGTAAATGTTTTGATCTTCTAAGGAAATAGGATAAAAGAGTAGGATGGGTAAAGTCCACGCCTTATGGTAAGTCTACATTAGGTCTTGTTGATCAACATGTTTGTGTGCGCGAGGATTATCTAAAGATCGTGACATTCTTCAATAAATTAATTTGCTTAACAAGTAACGATGCGTATGTATTCTCCTTGTCTTCAAACTTCCTAACAAGAATGAAATTGTTTATTTTGGTTTACTGCACAAAAATGTGCACTGACTTTGTACAATTTTTTGCGTGACGTTTATAGATTGTCACGGTCTTTAGATAATCCTCGCGCGCACAAACATGTTGATCAACAAGGCCTAATGTAGACTTACCATAACTCTTCCATTAAATGCTCCGGCACCCCCTAGCTCACTGTAGTAATGCACTTGAACGTTCGAAGTCGACAGCGCGCCCCCTGTTTAGTTTTCTTTTAACCTGCTAAAGAATAGAGAGGAAGCGAAAATGATGTGCATACACAGGAGGGCGCTTTAGGAGAGGAAATCGGGGCGCTTCTTGCATCAAAATTTCACAGATTTTGAAAGAATAAAGTGCAAGTGCAATATTAGATTAGTGCCTCATCCTAAAATCATAAAATAAACCTATTAGGTTATTCTTGTAAACAAAGATCGATCTTCTCTTGATAACTGATTTTTTTAAACACATTTTTCTTGGGCGCCCCTTCAGTGCTTACACCCTAGGCACGTGCCTACTGTGCCTGTGCGTTAATCCGTCCCTGCCCGCTACACTGTTTGAACCTAGTGTAGTTGTTTAATTCAAATGCTGTTCAATAAATATCGTTTGCATCATGCATTATTTCGGTCTGGCGATTTATCCAAGTCGGTAAGACTCTCGAGTTCTAAATGAACAACCCATGTTTAAATCTCGCTGCAGCAGTAATTCTTTCTCTCCCAGTACCGTAATCAACACCGTGTGTTGTGTTGATTTAATACGAGAAAAGTGGTAGTCACGATGGGACACCGCATTGTGTTGAATTAACACCGCTATTTTTTACTGTGTACATTTCGCTTCACATTTGTATTTCTAATTTGTAAGAATAAGAATAAAGAATACTTTCCTTCTTTCTGCGCATTTTTTCTTCGTTAACACTTTGACCATCGCTGCACTACTAAATTTGTATTTCTCAATAAGTTTCGCCTTAGAAAAAATATATAAAGCGCAATCTATGTCATAGTTGTAAACACGTCACATTAACACCCTATTAACGAAATTAAACATTATAATTAAAAGAAAATACAAAGAAATTAATTACATTTTTCATGTTCTCATTTGCATGTTGAAAACTGATTGAATTTTAAACTATATTTCAACGAAGATTGAATTTTGTTGATACGGCGTTAATGTGACGTACTTTCAATTATCATTCATATGTCCTAGATTTCGTTTCACTTTTGTATTTCTAATTTAATTGCTTAAACATTATAATTAAAAGGAAATACAATGACATTAACTACAATTTTTTGTTCTCATTTGCATGTTGAAAACAGTTTGAATTTTAAACTATATTTCAACGAACATTTAATTTCGTTAATAGGGCGTTAATGTGAAGTGTTTTCAACTATGACATAGATTTCGCTTTATATCTTTTTCTAAGGCGAGATATTACACTTATTGAGAAGTACAAATTTAATAGCGCAGCGATGGTCAAAGTGTTAAAGAAGAAAAAAATGCGCAGAAAGAAGGAAAGTATTCTTTATTCTTAATCTTACATGATGGTGAAACGAAGTGTAGCAACTGCATTCTAAACTGCCTGTTAATAGATACAGTGAAAGAGTAGTAGGCTCTCATGGTGGATCCGTGGATAAGCGGTCAACGCGTCGAACTACCAACGAGGACTGCAGAACGTTCCTGCTTCGGGCCCCACAGCAGCCGCTGGGATTATTTACTGTTGGAAAATTAATACTGTATATCATGATGAAAGCAACGTACAAAATAGAACTAAATGTGTGTATATCAATAGACAACAACCATGCTCTGTTTTGGCCAACTTAACCCGTTTCTTCATCGTCTGCTTCTTAATTTCAACTTGTTTTTTCTCAACCATTATTCAACGTTTAACCGCTGAATAGGCGGACATTTCAGTACATTTACAACGTTAAAATAACGTTTCGGTCCTAACGTCTAATCCACGTATTTTCAACGTATGTGTGCTACTGGGGAGGGCACTTTTTAGCCGGAAGGGATTGAATACCAAAGTTGATTTATGTGCACATATCAAAGTACTGTATTTTCAAGGTTTATACATGCTTCCTTAATTTTTTATGAATTTTTGAAAATCTAGAAACTCGTATTTCATGCATATTGAAGGCCCAGTACCTCTGGTGGAACAAAATATAAAAAATATTTCTTTTACAGTAATACTTTTATGTCAGGAGAAACTACGGTAAAAAAAAATAAACTTTGAAATTTGAATTTGAAAGGAGCCATAAATTTGCAAATGCTCATGCGCGCTTTGGTAAATGTTGCAGATTAGATTAGATTAGATTTTTATTTCATTCTGTTGACCATAAGCATACAATTATGTACAATGGTATAGAACATGTCAGTAATTATAACAGATAATTATACATAGATGAACGAAAAAATTACCACCAGAGTGCCAAAGAAAGATGTGAATACGTAAAGTAGATCCTGAAATATCCATGTAAGAAAGCTTATTGGTTTAGTTGACAGCATAGCTGCTCCGCATTTCCATTACGTATGTCTCTTTTTCCATTCTATTATAGAACCAATCCTTTTACAAAACGTTGCCACCTTTCTATGTGTGTGTGAAGTGCCTATACAGCTTATCTCTTATTACTTGCACTAAAATCGTTCTTCATAATTCTGATGGTAATAAAGAAAACTTCTTTTAACAATCATTCTTTATACGAGTTGCCAAAGCACGCATGAGCACTATTCATCTTCAATTTGCACAACTGTAGCTCCCTTCAAACTCAAATATCAAAGTTAAAATTTCTACTGTAGTTTCTCCTGACGTAAATGTATAATGGGTGAAAAAAAATAGTATTTTACATTTTGTCCCATCAGAGATATTGGGCCTCCAATATGCTTAAAATATGAAATTTAGGATTTTCAAAAATTCATTAAATATTAAACACACACACATATATATATATATATATATATATATATATATATATATATATATAAATCACAGCCATATTCAATCCACTAGTGGATGAG
>JAGDQP010062242.1:0-11909 GCA_022664845.1 Lepisma saccharinum
CGTTTTATTTTATTTATTACTTTATATTTTAATTTATAATATTAATGATTTTCTCTTTCGTGTAGAAAATGAATAAATGTTAAGCTGCAGTATCTTTATAAGAGAAACATCTTCGGGGATGTCTGTACATCTACGGGGGATTATTTTAATCTGCTCAGATGTATACGATGCTTCTAATTATATGTATGTTCTTGCGTGGTAATACTCCCCATGGTTATCTTCCCTGAAAGAAACAATGCAAAGCCAGAAAGTAGAATTAGAGCGCTTTTCTTATTGGCTGCATTACAGCTAGAACCTATAAAATGAATTCTCCTTTGCTTACCTCTCGAGTCCAGGAGGAACATAACCATGGTTCTGCGTTGGTAACCTCAAATATTGTTTTTTTACGTTATTAGAAAGTTGACAGAAGCGTTTCATGGCGTCATTTGCAGCTTTGATCTACAAAACAAAAGACGAAGACTAAAAGATGAATTCTGGATCCTGATTGGTTGCTCACCAGTTGATTTCCTACCTTTCAATTTTATATCAATTATACAAATTTGGATGCAGATGAACAAAAGGATTACGTTCCACAGTACATGCCAGGTTTACAGTATTAATAATGAATCATTGGCGTTAAACTGATTCAAAGTTTTATAAGACACTTCCTGGATATAACCTTGTTCAAAAGTGTTACACACTCTGTAATAATAAAATTAAAAATAAAACAAGTGAGACTGAACCCAGTCGGGAGACTGTGCATATAAGCTATCGCCAGGCTTCAGCAGCGAGTATCCTATTTACAAGATCAATGTTAAGTTTGAAAAATTGCGGCAAAACCCTTCCAACGATACATCAACCACCTTCTTAGCCCTAATGGTTCTAAAGATCTAAATTCCCCCTATCTCTGGCAGCGCCCCTGCAATGTGTATCGCCTATACGGGTTTCATTTACCTCAACAAGAGCTTTCCAGCGACACTTCAACCGACTTCCTAGCCCTAAAAGGTAGTTTGTTCTATGTGACTGGGTTTATATTATTTTATTCTATCTTATGGAAACTGTTTTAATGTCTTTGTTTTGTTCTATGTGATACGGCTTATAATGTTTTTTGTTGTCTAATTTCTTTTATTTTCGTATGTTTCTCTTATTTTGTATGGTCTATAGTTTCGGATAGAATGGGCTCCGAACCACTACGTTCACTTGACCCTAGCTCGAATCAAACCTGTGACCACGCGCACAGAAAGCGAGTGCGCTAATCTCTCTGCCACCCAAAGGTCTAATTTAATTTAGAGGTTCTACGGTTATTGACTATCATTTCAGCTGTTCTTTTTTCGTTAAAGTGTGTATGTGTCAGTTACACTGAAAGGACCTTGTGTTCCCGGGATGGCCGATGGGATTAGCGCGCTCGCTCTCTGTGCGTGTGATCAAGTCCCACCCATGCCCATTGAACGGTGTTGTTCGCAGCCCACTTTACAAAATGTAAATGCCGTCCTTAGAACCTCACCAGCTTGTTTCGGACTATAATATAAAATTCAAACTGAGCTGGTCCTGCATGTGGAGCAGACATCAATTTGAGGAAGAGAATAATGAGTAACCGGAAATCTCGTATCTTGAATATCGACAATATTTTCAAAAGCAATAGTATTTTTTCATTTCAAGAAACATAAGTGCAAATTCGAGAACCTATCAAGAATGCAAGTTTGTTATAGAAACAAGTCTGCTTTCTCAGAGAAATACAAGGTAACCAAAAACGTTTTAGCGTTTTTAACGTCCCATTAACCATACGCTCACAGAGAGGAAACGAAATGACGCACGTGTCTGCCAAACGATTGGGAGTTAGTCTTCGATACCTTCAGTAATACAGGCACGGTGCTCACACACAGCAGTCATAGATCGTCCAGTGTAAAAGAGAAATGGAGGTATCGAAGCAGCTTGTTCGCGTGTGTTTGTTGTATGACTTTAAATTGGTCCTGTCAGCTGCCGCATCAAGTCGCCGCATATGTCAGGCATTTGGTGAGAATGTCGTGAACGAACGCACCGCCAGGCATTGGTTCCATAAAATCCGCTCGGGAGATGTGAGCCTTGCTGATGAACCTCGCAGTGGACGACTACATGTATTCGATGACGAGGCCCTGAAAGCACCCATCGAGGAGGACAGTGGTCTAACGTGTGATGAACTTGCAGAAAGGTTCCATGTTTCCGCTGAAACAGTCAGACTGCACCTGCATGCGAATAGGGAAGTCATACAGATTAAGCAAGTGGGTACCCCCCACATTGTCGGCAGCCAACAATGAACAACGAGTGACAGCCTGTTTGTCCTTTCTCACTCGGCACCTTAACACACCCATATTTGATTGATTGCTCACTGGTGACGAAAAGTGGGTCCTCTATGACACTCCCAAGCGTACCAGACATTGGTTGTCGCCATATGACCCTGTTCCTCACACCTCAAGACAACCTCTTCACCCACGAAAGGTTATGCTCTCTGTATGGTGGATTTATCGCCAAGTGGTGCATTACTAGCTCCTTCCACCTGGTCAGACCATCACTGCTGACCTCTACGCACAGCAGTTTTAACGGGTGCACCGTGCATTGCTGCAGAAGGAGCCGGCATTGGTGAATCGCAAGGGTGTGCTGTTCCTCGACAACAATGCCAAGCCACATATGGCAAAGAGGACCCGGGAGACCCTTCAGCAACTTGGTTGGGAGACACTGTGCCATTCACCATATTCACCGGATCTTGCGCCAACAGATTACTACCTGTTTCATTTCCTCGACAACCACCTCCGTGAGAGATCCTTCGCCAATGAGGGAGACCTGCGAAACGTACTCACAGACTTCTTTGCCTCGAAGACCCCCGACTTATAACACCAAGGTATTGTGCAGCTGCAGGAACGTTGGCGAAAGGTGTTGAATGCTGATGGAGCTTACTTTGAAACCTAAAGGTACGTACCGTTCACTGTATTGCTCTTTGTTTATCACTGCCCTAGAACGGCAAAAACGTTTTTGGTTACCTTGTATGTTTCTATATATATAGAAGACAAATTCACTGCTAGCACATTATATTCCTTAGTCAAATCCGAATGAAATTTGAATATTCCTTGTGGATATATCTGAGACAGGAACTTGAAAAGTAACTCAGAGTCGTAACACTGTGACCTTATTCGATTACTGAGTACCTTAGTAAAACTAGATGTGACCAAATTACCAAATAATTAGGATATTATTATATGGTTGAAATAATTTGGGAATTAATTATGATACCAGTGAGGTATTTTATATTTTTGACGTCGCTACATCACCTTACAAACCAATAAAAACAACTTACTATTTAACGTGTTAAAGAAGTTTCAACAAAATCACGTTAAAGCTAGATTCGAGAAATTAGTCTATTTATAATGATCTATAAAATGATTTACCTTATTTTCGGAAACTCCATGGTTTATGAGGAAGGCTAATCCACGTTCAGAGAACGCACGGTGTAATTGAGCTCCAGCTCTGCGCACACTGCTTTCGTACAAGTCACTCTCAGAATCTGAAATAATAAAATTGATTTTCGGTTTAGTTACTAATAGATTTTCCATTGTAACGCCCCAGATAACACTGTCGGAAGTCAGGCCGTGTAAATTCGGAAACGCCAACCAAGAAATGGCCCTAACCTGGTCACCACCCCGGCTGGATGACGCCACTGGAATGATCTCCGACCCAGCATTTACCTGAGTTACAGGCCGAATCCTAAATGCTTCCTTTCCTTCATTCCTTTTGCTGAGAAAGGAAAGGATTCAAGTGAAGTAACATTGGAAGGAGTCTAGGAAAGGAAGCATTTTGGACGTTGTACACTTGGCGAATATAGCGACATCTTTGAAATGTATTAGGAACGTAAACAACTTTGCAGCGGGTGGCGGGGTAGGAGTGATTGTTGTGATATCACAGGCAAACAACCCCAATGCACGAGTAAACGCAAACAACTGCGCAGTTGTGCTCGTTTTGCAAGATGCCTTGATCGCGTGAGCTTTCCTCTCTACTTCGCTCGAGGGGTATTGTACGGCGTGTATTTTTAAGACAATGGTTTACATGGTTATATTCAAGGAAGCTCATTAGGAGGGCAAGAGGGCGCGTTCCCCTCCTCCCCTAGCCGGAGAAAATTATACTAATATGGCGCACAAAATGTGGGGATCGTGTCAGTCAAAATAAAAAAAAGGAAGGCAGTATGTGTATGGGCGCTGTCCTTGCCTCCCTCCCTGAAAATCGTAGCATGGGCGTTCTTCGTCATATTCCTTATTTATTCATTACTTGTACCGACCAGTGAGCAGGTCCTTCATTACAATTGCTATTCTTCAAGTTCTTCTCTTTGACAGACTTTCCAAGGAACAGCCACTCATAAATGTTTCGGTGCTGTTTGTAAGTTGTATTTTTACATAAATCAGCGAAAAGGTTTCAAAGCGTTCAAAATGCAGTGCAAAAGAAATGATACTATAGAAATTATCAACAACGTTATGCGTGCAACAAATTGCTGTAATGTTTACAGAATAACTACATATTATTTGAAATCAATTTTGTGACATTTTCTATTCCTCAGTAGAACAATTTATATAGTGTGTTAAGTAAATAATACCAACAAGAAGAATCATCCTGAATATCCGCATATCCTGTTTTGATGACAGAATACAGCTGCAAATGTCATTATTAATGTACATAAGATGGATACTGCTCACCGTTGTCCCGTGGCTAGGCTCGTGAAATTCTGAAAACACGAAGCGGTCGTAGTTCATTTGGTACAGCGCAGGAATTCCGCCAGTATTTTCAGTTTGCGGGGGTGTAAAGTCAGGGAGGGGGCATGCACAGTTTCTATCGATTCTTGACCGTATAAAGCTTAAAGTTGAGAATTTTCTAGAAAATTTGGGGGTGACACCCCCACAGGGGGGCCTGGTAGAGCGTTGGATTCTCATAAATTTGTTTGTTAACTGGTTATTCGAAAAGAAGGAATAATAATAATTAAAAAAGAACAATTGGATTAGTTCTGTTAAGTATCGTTCATAAGGAAATGTAATACTTTCCAGCTCAGAAACTAACTTGAGAATGTAGTTTCTTGTGTAATAGTTTTTCACTAATAAAAGAAGTTTAGTTATAACAGATTAAAGCAAACGTGACAATTTTTACTCAAAACAACAGCCAAAATATGGACAAGTCAATAGCAAGGAGCATTTAGAGCAAAAGTCTATCATTTTGAGCGGCAATTTAATTTTCAAGAAGTATTACGTTTTGATTTGTTACATCAGGACTGAATGTGAAACTAATACATTGTCAACGGTACATTCAGTTCAAGAGACACAGAAAATTAAGTCCTTGCAAATACTTAAATTTCATATCTCGTTGTTCAATCAAAAATTTACATGTTGGATTCCAAATAAAATTAAAATTTCAAAATTCTAGGCCCAAAATTAACATCTTTACATAATTTCCGGGTCAGGTGATCATAATAATAGAAAGCGAAGTCTACCTAGCGCGAAGGAACACGGAAACAAACGTTAAGATAACTGGTACCTGGAGTAGGGGAAAGCAACTCTATCCCACGTGATATCATTAGCTCTTTAGAATAAAGACTTTAAGATTATTATTGTAAAACTATAATTGTCTCCTCGTTCGGAAGTAACAAAAGCTGAACGAAAGAACGCAAACGTTATCATTAATTAGTTTGAGAGAGATTTACGGTGACATTTCCCTGATGACTAGAGTTTCAGGCGATTAACGGTGTAGATCACCCCCTCCATCTTGGTACGCACTTTCCATTGATTTACATGGGAATTGTTTTACTCGTCTCATATCTTTCAGGAGCATAATTTTAACTTCCGTTTTCGCCCAGTTTATTGTCATGTTCTCTTTTACTCATGCTATTTCATAAAGTGCAATATTTTATATACGAACAGTATAATTTCCCGTTAACATATTGTGATTTACTTAGCAAACTATTAATAATACATTATACTTATATATTTGAAGAAACTTCACAAACTAAAACTATACAAGAGTTAAAATAACCACCAAGACAAATTTCGTGAAAGTGGAACTTAAATATTGTACTTCCGAGAGACATAAGACGAGTAAAACAATTCCTGTGTAAATCAATGGAAAGGTCATACCAAGATGGCGGGGGTGATCTATACCGTTAAGTCGACGACAAAACCCACATCTCTGAGAGGCGGATTTAGCTAGCGATCGCGTAGCACTTTATTAACACACGAACGAAATTCGAAATTACACGACACATAGTTCTTTTGAATAACTAAAACTTGCACCCGGGAAGATTAATACTTCCACCTCTCACGCTTGCCAAATTTCAGAGAGAAAGTTTAATTTCAAAATTAATGAGTTAAATCCAATCGGAATTTTGAAGTAGGTCAGAAATTCAAGGTCAAAAGTCGAGCTGACAAGATGTCCGTTGACAAAAACATTGTAAAATTTATAACTTCACTTTTTCGACAGCCTACTCAGAGACGTAGAAACAGGAAAGTTGATACCGGCCTAGTAACAAAATACTATTTGTACTTGGATACATCATTTTTAGAGCTGCAGAGCTGGTTTAGAATTCTTGAGAACATTTTATTTCGTGCAAAACGTTATTTCCAGCTCACCCTCCATAAGCCTGTGAAGATCTCTAGCATCGCGCCGCATCGCATCGCGTAGACTTCCGAGAAAGGGACAAAGTTACCAAATCACATCGAAAAGAGAGAAAATTCTCTCATTATAAAACCTTTTGAAAATGTTCAAAACGTAACTCATTAGAGAAAATTGAGAAAGTAAATAAATATACTAACTGAAAAGACTGGTTAATAATAACATACACTTAATAGAAACATGAAACAGAAAATTGGAGGGAAAACTAACCGATTAAAAAGCGACGAGTAAGATACTGTATTAGATACTGATCTATAAACCAACCACAATAGTCGATCTAACTCATCGACTCAGATGCCTTATTATATCTGATCAGTGAGAGGCGAAAATAGGTCCCACAAAATTAAATGCTCCGCCGATGAAAGTAAGAGAAATGAAATGAAATTGATAAATAAGGAAGAAGAAAATAAGATAAAATAAAAATTAGTGACAAATTGCGACAACAGTAAAAGTAGCGCATAGGCGTGTGCTACTCTGAATCAGATCTTAAAAGAAAAATAAAATCATAGCAAATCCATTTCTCATAGCATAACAACGATTAGGTTGGATTACATCATGTTTGGTCCTAAATTATTTGGTTCAAAAGAATACAACCTATTTCTATGCTCGATACACATCATCGAGCTTTAAAACATATTGAATCTATATAACAGATACAACCGCTATCATCAATACATGTTGTTTTTCAAGTTACAAAAGCCTAAAATTCGAAGTATATACTTTTTCAAAAGGGATGAAAAGTTCATAGTAGAATCAATTGTGACAAACAAGTAAATTAATTTCTAGTTACAAAGACTAAAACTGACAAGTTAATGTGCTCAAAGGCTTCAAATATAAATTTTAATCGGTTTACATACATGAACATACGTCACTCCAAATTTACCTTTGCACTACTGCTATTATCTAAAATTTACATATGCATTTATTGTTAGTTATACATCCAAGCAGTAGGACATTACTGAAGCTTTAAAACCAGAATAATATGATATTCAACATTTTCGATATTAATACGGTCATGTTAAGTCACGGAATCGACACAGCGAAAAGTACTGCAAGGTTCGAGAAAAGAAGGGGGAATCTGAAACTCCCCGCCGATGATTTGGAATGGGAGAAAAATGTATAACGAAATTTTGCTTACAGTAAACTGCAGAATAGAAGATTAAACTTTCGTCAAAATATGTTATCATGTAAAATTTCATCTTCGAAATTCGTATCAGTCAAACTGAAATAAAACACACAACATGGCTTAGTGTGGAGATAAGCTTTCCGAAACGGTATGTTCCCTAGATTACGGATCAGGAGAAGACCGATGCCCGCTTGCCACTTAAACTACCATTACAATACAAATTATCTTTCTGAAAGAATTCATTATACCGAAAGAGTACAATCAAATTTAAAAAGATCAAAACTACTTTAGAGCCTATGAAGTCTAAATTTAATAATTTAAGGAATCGAAAAATGTAAAGTTCATTAGCAAATTAGCTATCAAAATTTTAAATAATTTAATAAATAAATAGTCCAATAAATAAATATTTACTTCACTATTGCTTCTTCAACTAACAATTTCTGGCTTCGTTTAGGTATGATAAGGCATCTGGCGAGCTTCTTCACCACACTAAACTTTAAACTTACACGAACATGCCTGCTATCCGAAGAGGTTCTAGAATGATGTCTATTGATGCCTTTAACTTCCATCGTAAGTTAAATTATGAATTTATCCTGGCTCGGGCTACTCCTCACCTTTTATTTTATTTTTTACAGCCCCGTAGGTAATAATATCTTGCCAGGGGAAAGTAGTGGCTTTGTGTATCTAGCACTACTTTCCTAACTCAATCAATGGAAAAAGGGGTGGGAAAACTCCCAGCTAAACGGAACGAAAACATAGACCTCGGATGGTCAAACAATAAACACTACAAAGAAGACAACAGCAAGAGAAATAGAAATGATGACTTTTATTAAATAAAGCAAGAAACGAAAATAAAATAAAAGGAAATAAGAAAAATTGTTTATAAATATTTTCGCGCGCAATATATGAGAAATGGTCGGTGAATGGATGAACAATTTATCTATCGTGGTCCTATCTCTAGGCTCGGAACATCCTCTAGAGGAGGAAAAACATCACTTCATCATTTCCAATGTATACATGCGCCCAAGCAGCAAACAAGCAAACATACTGATGGGGAAGAAAAAAGGTTATTTTTCCCTTACGTCATGATTAGGATATCAATATACTATATGCGCATGCAAATTTTGGCAACCCGAGCGCAATTGGTTTGGGAGATATTGATGATACA
Source organism: Lepisma saccharinum (assembly GCA_022664845.1). Taxonomy (NCBI): domain Eukaryota; kingdom Metazoa; phylum Arthropoda; class Insecta; order Zygentoma; family Lepismatidae; genus Lepisma; species Lepisma saccharinum. Next base: position 8,949 of record JAGDQP010062242.1, read on the forward strand.
ATAGTCAGTAAACTTTGGTAAACTTTATTTTTATATGGACCAGTCTAGTAACTTTGGATTTCGGCCCGTCACGAGTCGCTTTTAGCTGTTAAAATCCACACCCATAGCCCTGCCGGGACTCGAACCCGGGACCTTCGAATCGATGCCCTACCGCCGCAGACCGCTCGGGTACCCGGCCGGCAATACAATAGTCAGATTATTGTCTGTGGACAGTGATAGCAGAGTGTTGAAATACCATTATACTTTTAAATTTCTGAAAGAAATTGAAAGCAAATACATAGTAATGGGTACTGGGTGGAAGGCGCTACCTTGTGGAGGGTTTATTCTTCATGACCGCCATCTTGAAGTCCGCCATTATGAACCTCTATTTTCTTAAATAGATAGAGGGTCGCGTAATATGCCATTCTGTGCTAGCAAATTACGGGAAATACGTTTCTGAAATCCGTTTTGCCGCAAATGCAATATTGTGAAAGATAAGAGTATGTGACGCTAGCATGGGGTAATGATACAATAGACTGAAAATACCTGTTTCGCCTTAAAATAGCAACTGAAATGAAACCCTAATGCCTACAAATCCATATCGAAAGAGCACTATACTCAGGAACAATTTGTATGCATATAGGTTTCATTTTCGTCGTTTTTTCGAGAAGGAATGGGTATTTCCAGGCTATTGTATCATTACCCCATGCTAACGTCACATACCCTTATCGCTCACAATATTGCATTTATGGCAAAACTGACTTCAGAAACGTATTTCTTGTAAAAATCTAACAGATTGGCATATTACACGACCTCCTTCCCATTTAAGAAAATCAATCGAGATTCAATATGGCAGACTTCAAGATGGCAGCCATGAATAATATACCCTCCACAAGGTAGCGCCTTCCACCCAGTACCCATTACTATGTATTTGTTTTCAATTTCTTTAAGCAATCTAAAAGTATAATGGTATTTCAACACTCCGCTATCACTGCCCACAGACAAGAATCTGACTACTGTATCAAATCAAAAATATATCCCAAACCAATTTCACTCATATTTTGACATCCTAATTATGACGTAAGGTAAAAAGTCATAACTTTTTTCCCCATCAGAATGTTTGCTTGTAAGATGATAACAATTGAATTCGGGACGGGCGTAAGCCATAGTGCTGTTACTGCCCATAAAATTCATTTTATCTAATAACAATTGAAGATGGAAAAGAGAACAAAAAACAAATGAAAAGCGGAAAAAGCCGTGGATATATAAATAAGGGGAGTTGGCACGAATGAAAAGCTGAGCTGATGAAGTCAGTATTTCACGAATATGTTACAATGAAAAACTAAGGTCTATAAAACAATCTTAACCAACTTACGAAAATCTGAAATTTATAGAATCTATCTATCTATTTATCAGCTTATCCCAAAAGTAATGTATTTTTTCACCGTGAGGAAAAGAACGATAACTTACCTGGAACACTACCAATTGTCAGGTGAATTGTCTCCATCGGACTCCATAACACTCTGCCACCTGCCAGCCAGTTATTGAATCCCCCGCTGAAAGAGGTCACCGATTTTGGAGGCAAAGAACTGGGTCACTGTTCGTCGCACGTCATCCTCATTTTACCGTGTTTTCCCGAAAAAGTGTTTTACAGGGTGCGAAAAATACAGTAATCTGTTGGTGCAAGATATGGTGAAAATGCCAGGTGGGGTCCTTCTTGCCGTGTGTGGGAGCGCGTTATCACCGTGAATGAGCACACCCTTGCGATTAACCAGAGCATAAAGTTTCTCCAACAATGTACTCCGTAGGCGTTCAAGCTGCTGACAGCAGACATCTGCATTGATGGTCTGGTTACGTGGCAAGAGCTCTAAATGGATTATCCCACGGATATCTCACCAAACACTCAGTATCACTTTGCAGAGGTGGAGATCCTGTTTTGGCACAGTTCCTGCACCCCCTCCACCTTTAGGTACCCATTGCCGTTTACCTGTAATGTTATGGTAGAGGACCCATTTTTCATCCTCTGTCGCTATTCTGTCCAGAAAAGACTCTACGACGGGTGAGCAAGGAACTGCAGATGTCAGCTCGCACCTGCTTATGTTGAGGCGTTAACACATGGGGTACCCATTTTCCGAGTTTCAACACATACTCAAGATCCTGCAGATTACGATGAACGGTCGAATGGCTGACATGGAGTTCGCTGGCCAGTTCTTCAACAGTTTGCATTGTATTTGCCTCCACAGCTGCTCGCAGGGCATCGTTGTCCAACTGCACAGGTCTCCCTTCTCGTGGCTATCGGTTAAGCTGGTATCCCCAGACCGAAACCTCTGAACCACTTGTGGCACTTTCGCACATCCACAGCACCCTGACCATATACGACATTGATGTCTCGTGCCGTTGCGCTGGCTGGATGTCCCTGGTGAAATCCATATGCCGTATTGCCATGATCAAACCCAAGCGACACTTCAAAACGTGGATTAGATCGTTCTCCTTCTACACACTGTTTCACAACAAAGTGTGGCTCAGTTAATGCACGTTGGCACGTGCATTCTACGTGCACGTGCACGTGCCTACTTCACCATTGGCTCGTCAGATGGCGTCATGGCAACGGTCATCGCGCATAAGACATTACTTATAGGATAACCCGATATACTAATTCCGCTTTAAACTGTGAATTTTGGGGTGAGGGGTGCCGACACTTGGACCCACTTCTAAATACGCCCTTGACGTGTACCCAACCACCATGGTCTAGTGTAATGGTTCTCTATATGCATCAGCTATGGGACGTGCTGTCTACTTCACTATTCGCTCGTCAGATGGAGTGATTGCAGCGGTCATCGTACATACGACATTACTTATGGAATAATCAGGTATTTGGATTTGAATTTTATTTATGGCCTTTAGGCATCTCAGGTTAAGGCCAGGATAGATTCAGGGAGATGATATTTGAAGGTTGTCGACCAGGGCCTAGTTTGTAGATAC
>JAGDQP010062243.1:0-10122 GCA_022664845.1 Lepisma saccharinum
AAAAGCTCAAGCAGGAGCAGAAAAAAGACCCAACATATACAAACATGTTAGCAGTTTTAATGGACAGCTGCCAGAAGATACAACAACGATACCTCAGCTAAAGTATCATTGTTTGAAAGATGGAGTACTATATCGTGTAAGAAAGAAACAACAGTTAGACTGAATATATTTGTTATGTATTCCAAAAAGCCAAATCCCACAATGGATTGAAGGCGTAAAAAATCTGAAATGGTAGAACATCTCTCACTGAATAAAGGTACAGAACATTATTGTTAAAGTACTATGTACATCCTATGAAACAAGTATTTGTATGCTACTTTAAAATGTACCGAGAGTCAACGCTATAAAATGTATCCTATCAAACAGCAAGGTGAACTTTTACATTACCCAGTAGAAAATATTTGTAAAAAAAATACTTTTTTGACACGCTCGGAAAAGTAGTGTCTGAAGGAAAAGTCAGGAAATATGAAATATGTCCACATCACAGTAGATATATGTCGTGGCTAGTCATAGCAAATGTAGTTGATTCCATGTCATCAAAATGAATACTGGATTTTCTAAACAAGAAATAATCTTAAAGTACGGATGTTTCAATTTATTAGAACTGGATAAACACCCAGTACATTCGAGTACAGCACTAAGTGAGTTCACAGGGAAATACGGACTTAAAATTAAATGTGATCCAAGATATTCACACTCAGCCACAGGCTTATGTGAAATCGCTGAAAATACGGTTCAGCAGATAAATAAATTTTATGTAAAAATGATATGAAATCATGGGAAAAATACGTTCCATACGCTTTTTTCTCGATAAATTCCCAAGTATCAATAAACACTTGATTCTGTCGATATTTCCTAATGTATGGTTTTATTCCCAGAACTATTACGGATTTCCAGTATGGAGTCGAACATAGCCTAAAAATTACGATGCAAAAACTTAATTACATAAGGCAGAAAATAGCGGACAAATTGCATAAAATATACTTGAAACAGAAATCATATTATGATGCACGTAAATTTCGAGTATCATTTCAGGAAAATGAAAATGTGTTAGTTTATTTTCCATGCAGATTTCAAAATACACCAGATGACTTTACTTATCGGTCCTTGTACGATAAGGAGCAAGAAGAACAATAAGCAATACTTAGTAAGATTCTAGGAATGAAATCCTAAATTGTAGGAATGAAATCCAACTCATATCAGTGGATAGAATTAAGAAAAATTATGAAGAAACCAACAAATATCATGCTAAATCCAAGAGAACGATGAAAAATTCCATCCACACGCCCGCATACACAACTTACATACCCGTAGCGCTGGTAGAAGCTTCATACTAGGGGAAATCCATCCTTGCAGTTGAGAGAAGCAATGCTGCCTTGGAGTAAAAGTACGTCAGCGGGCGTCACGCCAGAAGCTCCGTCCACCCCCCAACACGAATGGCCAGACATCAACAGCACGAGAGAGAAAGAGAGAGAGAGCAGCAAGTGGAAGCGACAAACCGTCAAACATAAAGTTCCACGAGCATAACGGAAAAAAATAACAGAAAAGAACAACAATAAGAAAGAAAGTTCGGACTTACCAATTAAAGTATTTCAAATGTAAGGTACCGTCCTTTCTTATTGTTATGCCACTTATGATATTTCACTACTACTTGTCTTTAGAAGCTAAAATTTCCTGGTAACGATTATTTACATAGAATAAATCTCTATTTAATTTCTCGCCACGAATTCTAGCACCCAAATGAAAGCGATATGCTTTTAAAACATGACGATTACTTGCACCATCAAAACTTTTTCTTTCTAAAAACAATTTAACTCTCTCCAAATAAACTTTATCGATTAAAACTTAATTGCTATAGGCTTGCTAGAAAACAAAACAAAAATAAATTTAAGTAAACACAAATAAGTATTTTTCTTTCCTATATAGGAAGTTATTGAACCATTTAACGACTAACCAGACTGTGGATGTCAGCAATTTTCGTATAGATGGTAGAAGAACTCATAGGTAACACAAATGGACACGAGATAATATTTACACTATACGACTTGTTCATAGCAAAGCAAAAACCTATAATCCAATATGAAGACATCGAATTTATCCCTTATCGACTCCATCTGGACTTCGTTGTAATACAACTTCATATGAATCATGTAGTGGATATAGAAAATAGTAACCATCTTTCACGAAAGAGAACATCAATTTATAAATAAATTTTCACATACTATACCAGCCGACTTCCAAAGACATAATGCTACTCGCAGGAAACGCATGATTTTCTCGTTACGATAAGGAACAGCAGACTTTGCTATGTGTGATTATTCACTCTATGAAGTTTTAAATTGAAACAAGTTGTCTACCAAATGCAACAGCGGAGCAATTATCAAAGTTAAAATTCAGAATATCAAAAGGATAATTATAAATTAACTCATATTGTCTCAAATAAATCAGTAGCATATAAAAATGACTTCAAATGCACACAGGCAAATAATATAACTACTTTGTACAGTTGCTACGAATGAATGATTTCTAATAACACTTCTAAACTTTCAAGTTATAAATCAAAATTTTGACAACATCGTACAATGTATTCTGGAAAATACTGGCACAGATTTTCTAATAAAACCCGCGTTAGAACGAGAAATCATTAGTATAGTAACCCAAAACTCCGGAGTTTTAGCATGAAAGATGACAGGAATTTTCTATCAAACATCTAAAATTTTCAAGGTAAAATTTAATACTGCAACGGCGAATTTGTCTGTCATATTTCAAGTACCAGTAACCGGACAGAAAAACTATTAAATTTTATTAAAAATATACAAATCAGCACGCTTGCGGTTAACTTTGCCAGAACATGCTATAAAGACAGAAAACTCTCTATTTGAAATTGATTTTTCTATGTACAATCAACAACGAATGCTCACAATTTGTAAAGTACAGTCACAACCAATAACACAAGAAACGTACCGTTTATACTAATTGATCCCCGAAACAACACATCAGCATACCACATTAAACCAAAATGTTCTCGCCAGCAAGAATTTTATGTGTATACATCATCAGGTTTGCACATAATGATAAGAAATGATATCAAATTGATTTTAGGTCACTCACAAAAGAATTAAAATAATACAAGTATTCCGTACACATACTATTTTTCATATCAGGAATTTGATGCAATATCTACAAGCAATTTAAAACTAGCAATTAGAAATATTAGGGAAATAGAAATAAAGCATTATATCCTGCCCCATGATTATTAAACCAATCTCCCTTTTCCCCTTCAAACTCTGCAGAAGACAATTGATAATCTAAATTTAATGATACATGAGAAGAAGAATACGTCCAGCAAGTTGCAAGATTTTCACTTGCATCCGATGGTAGCATGAACATCTTTTATTTTAGTGACCATAATATTTGTATTAATAACGGTGTTAACGAAAACTTTATACTGCATATATCAACGGTTGAAAACAAACAAAACTCTTAATAACTATTTTATTCCAGATGATAGTAGTCATAGCTCTCCTCAGTTTAATAGTTATGTTAGTTATTAGAAACCTCATTTTAATGTATGTGATAAAACGTGAGCATAACCAGAAAAATTCTCTACAGTTCAACACATTAAAGAAGATCCAGTGAAGCAAGATGCAATCAAGATCGACTACAAGAAACCCAACCACAATAACAGTGAGGCAAACCCTTACAATGGTCACAAGGAAACCCACCACAATAATAGTGAAACTAACCCTTACAACGGTAACCAGGAACCCAATCACAATAATAGTGAACCCACCCCTAGCAATAACTACATGCAATCCAAGCACACAAACAGTCATACAAGCAACTACAGGACACATACTAGAAGTGATACAGTGTACATTTTTAATAAATCATTACAAATAAAAAATGGCTTAACCCCACCGAGAGGGATGACATCAAGATGAACGACTCTGCTTTGGAAAAGTTAAATCAGTAGAGTTCTCAAATAATCAAATATTTTTTTTTATAAAGTGTTAATACAAGTGAATATTTTGTGAAGAAAACCTGTGAATTAACTCCCAAAAGAGCACCGTAATACCCAGGTAAGGGGGTGCAACGGCAACTGGATTAATGTGTCAACAAAAGCGAAGGATTGATAAAGCTGTTCAACACCGGATTGTAAGAGGATGTGTTAACACATTTCTATAGTATTGATGTAAAGTTTAGTAAACATGTAAAACAATATGAAGTTGAATGTTAGTCTTCATGTCATAGTCTTGCATCTAACAACGTTCAACTTACCCTACTCAGTTACCGTACTCCACTAAATGTAGTAGACGAACTTCATATCAAACTGTACAAAAAGATAAAAACTATCTAAAGAGAAGAAACGACGCAGCGGGGATTGAGCATGCATAACAAAACGATGAGGCATTACGATAAATAAGAAAGCTAAGAACTTAAGAGAGCAATGACCATAGTTCTTAAGAAGCGGATGCGGAGTAGGGTACCTGGGAGATAATAACTGATAACATTAAAAAAAACTCATTGTTCAATAAGTTTAAGAACATGATATTTTGAATAGGGTGCTGTAGAGTTTAGAGAGGCTAAGTAATTGGGTCTATGGATTCCTTGGAATCAACCTTTCTCCTGTTAATAGGCGTTTTATTAGACAGCTAAAAAGATAGAATTTCTTTATTGGATCAGCACTCTTGATATTTAACATATCTTTTCTATTCTATACTTACAGGAAAGTTTAAGGAGTGCAATTTGATTGGTTTGTCCTGCTACGCTCGTGAACTAAGTGAGTACTCGATATATTTCTTAAGATGTGTTTGTCTAAGATATTATAAAATCAAATTGTATTTTAATTTGTATTATATATATTAAGGTGCGGCGATAAAATAGAACTTTTGAGTATCGAATTCTAATAGGTCTCAAAAGTTGAGTATTTGCATGCTATTTAACGGGAAAATAATGACAAAAATAACCAAAATTTGCCTTTACGCAAAGATGATACAATCTATGTATTTTCCTTCCTAATAGTGACAAAGTGCATCGCTTTCGATGGGTGACAGTGGAAGAAATATTATAAAAAAATCACATGCTTCATTTTGAGTTTGCGCTTCAGGGTTAGAGTTTTGTAACTTTATTGAAATATCGGGATTTTTACCGCATTATGAATATACGCATTTTTCAACTAAATATAATAAGAGATAACCATTTAATCATTGTGTGTTATTCTGACCTTAATGTAATCTACTGAAGAATGAGCATATCAATTATTATCAAATGTACCTGTGGCGGCAGGTCTCCCACATTCTTTCTGCGAGGTGGGGTGGGAATACCAACGCTTCGTGCACTGAATATGAGAACTGGAAATGTAAAGATACATGACTGCACCTAACCTTACCTAACCTCCACTAACCTAACCCATGGTCACTTATTTATGATAGTGTACGAAAACGGCAAGAAAGCAATTATTAATAAAAAATATGAACATACAAAAATCTATTTTGATAGGGGGAAAAGTCCCACTTACGCCGGGATTTGAACTCGGTTTTTTTGTTCTGCATGCAAACGCCTTAACCACTGAACCAGGATACGAACTTGCGAACGGTGGTTTGGCCTTTCTATTTGCAGTGCACGTGTTAAATAACAAGCCAGTAGTGACGCGTCCAAGATGGCGGCCTCCATTATATTCCGATACCGACAGACTCCTGGTGGGAACTTAAAGGCAGTTCACTTCTGTCTGTCAGTTTTTATATTAGAAGTTTTTATAGTAAAAAAAATAATACTACCTTCCAATAAATAATAGGAGCCAAAATGTACCAACGAGTAAGGAGCATATTAGTGTAATTTATCATTATGATGGGCAATATGTCGGTCACATCACACCTTCGACTGGAACCGGAAATGTAATAGCAAATTGCATCCTTATGTGTCTGAAAGATAATGATATCAATGAACTGCTAGCTATTGGTTGTGATGGCACAGCAACAAACACAGGGTGGAGAAATTGTGATATCCGCAACATAGAGGTTAAAATTCAGCGCCGAATACAGTGGTTCATTTGCTTACTTCACTCAACGAGCTACTATTCAGACATTTATTTGAAAACTTGGACCAGCGTCATTCTCTGGGAAAATCGGTAACAAATTGTGTCATACCACAGCTTTTCATGCGATAAAAGGAGTATGTTCCAGTTAACAAACTATGCGTTTGTGTTGAAGTGGCAACATTGCTTGTGCGACACTGCTGATGTATGCTTGGTCACGTGTCCCCTCTCGTAGGTATCAGGTTACCAGCGTACATTTGTCATTTCCTGCAATTTTCATAAATTATTTTGGGGGGACACTCGATAAGGCCTCACGCAGTTGGCAACCATGTATTTCTTACACGCACAGGAATTTGAACACCATGCAAGAGGACTTTCTTGTTTGTTATGATCTCAGGGATCACCTACCGATGGGTTCCACGTTTTCCTCGCCGATTCCAATTATCAGACGTCAATTGGGGCAACCCTGTATCTGTTACAGGCACCGGAATTCGACAATCTCAAGAGGACTGTCAGAAATAACCTTCCGACGTTTGTTCACATCTTTGTCTTCAATTCCACTGGTCAGGAGGCGATTTTGGATTCCAAGTTGGCAACCTTGTATCTCGAAAAGAGGCGGCGTAAGACCCACGTTTATTGGAACGTTCTTTCATCGTTTGTTGTCCGAAACTCACCTGTGACGTTTGGCCCACATGTTATGATACTTGCGACTTTCAACCCGCTACGAATTTCATCACCTTCACCCATACCCGACCCTGAAAACCACTACGGTAATTATTCCAATCGAGATGTGTAGTATTCTTGTTCTTTCCCTCCGGCATACTTCTTCCTTGCTTTACGTTTCATTACTACATGAGATAATGCGCCTATGATTATAATTAGGCGCCTAATTATAATGCGCCTAATTAGCACAGCAGGACTGGCAACGTTGAATCTTTCGTTCCCATTGGTGCGCCACCAGTGTAGAGCCCAAACGGTTGGTCCGATTTGGAAAATTCAACTACCTTAGATTGCAAACCGATCATTTCCAGCCACTTTTCCCTGTGACGTTTTCGTATCTGCACTCATAACCAAGTTGGCCTATGACAAGGGACTTTTGTTACACTCTGTACAGTCTCTATTTTTTTCTAAGGTTAGTATTGCAATAATCTTTCCATTTTTAAAAAGTATAATAAATAAATGTTGTAAGAAAAGAACCATATTAGAGTTTAGACAGTCTGGCTTCATGACGTATGCTTTAGAGTCTTTACAGTATCAGTATAACAGAGGATGACATAAATGAGAGAGTGTCAACAGAAGTAAAAGACCGATAAAGGAGAGGGTAGGGGGATGAATATTCGCAGAAGAGAATAAATGTCTGTATTCATTCGTCCCCGAACCTATCTCCAACGCTTCATATTATTATTGAAAGACAACATAAAATAGTTTGGCATTGAGAACGTAACTACGTATAAGACTTATAGTCATATTTTTAAACTACAATACAACATGTTAAATAAAATTTATTAGAATGATAATAATTGTCACAAAACTTCTTCTAGCATGGAACAACATCAAGAAAAGCATTAAATTGATATTATCGACATTCGTGAAAATAAAGAAATAGAGCTTATAGTATCGATCTAGACGAGAGTCTCTAGATGCAAATTTCGATCTCATCTCGAGTCTCGAAGGATAAGTATAGGTCTTGGTCTCGTCTAGAATAAGTATCGATGCATAGAATACCGGTCTCGCCTCAATTCCTGAACCTTAGTCTCGGTCTCGGTACAATGCCTAGCTTGTGGTATTAGACTTCTATAGCCACCATATCACCAGCACTTATTAATGCTAGAAGTTCTGGATCATGTAGGTAGTCTGTGCACTCCTGTACATGTTCAAAAATGTTATCTGTAGCAGCACTGTGTAATGGTTGATTCCACTGTTCTGCTTCCGAACAAATGAAGTATTTCGATTCCTTACTACCAAAGGTGCATTTCTTCCCGTACTACGACCCGAGCAAATTCCATGTTCTGTGGGATCCTTTGCTTCAGACTGTGAGGCATCTGACCAGAGTACCTCATTTAACATGTTTTGTGTCATTTTGCTTCTTTAGATATTAAAGTATTCTTTTCATCATTTCCATCATCCAGGGATTCCACTGGGAGATTTGACGGAAGCACATGACCAAGTGGTTTCAGCTCATCTATCATTGAAGCTAATGACACATACCCGGCAATTATTTGTACAGTATTAGGGCTATTTTATCCTTTATTTTATTCATATCACAAATAAATGGTAGTCATTATAAGCATTATGCTTATAATCATATGTTAGGTTGAGGATCCATGATGATTAAGATAGCTAATGAATAATGGGGACGAAGTGCAACTTTACACCACAAACATTAAAACGGACAGGTGGGGGTGAATCTTCTTACCCAAGGGCGACTCTGGGTGTGATAAGAGACAGATGAGCCCTTGTCGAACCCTGATGGGAGACTTTGCTGCGATAGCGATGATAGGTGAGAGAACATATAATGAGAAAGATGATAATAAAAGAGAGTATCAATGTTTTATATTGCAGATTCTAGTGGGTTTGTATGGACTATCATGGCCAAAATAATGATCACATCACTTTGTTATACACGATTTTTCTTTAAGCCTACAAGATAGGCCACCCAACTAACGTAGAGTGTGCGGTGTGTGATTCTGAGAGTGTGTGCGTGAACGAGCAAGGGTTGGAATTTTCTTTTCTTTAAGAGAAAACATTATCACATGTCCCGGGTTCTGGAAAGATGTTCATGATTTCTTGTAGTGTGTAGCAAATAATAAAACAAATCTTAAGCAACTCGTATTTCAAACACCAAAACAGGAAACCAAACACCATTTTTATTTTACGTGTGCCACTAGTTGAAGTGTGCTGGAAAGTTCAATTCAAATTGTCCAATAAGAAAGATCCTTACCGAACATGGACAAACAAAAATTAACTTTAAAACCTATGGTTTCTTTCTGATTTTTTCTTAGTTAATTCCATAGAACACTATCGTTATGCATGAAAGACAAAAGAAAAGGTCTGTTTCTATCAGTTCTTAAAAATAGGGCACGATGCACGATATTTATCATTTATAATTTCTGATATTATGTTGTTATTTACGTTATTTTGTGTGTACGTGCCGATGATATTGTGTGCGCGTGCATGTGATAAACATCGAAACGAGTATGCTTTCTCCCGAGCGCCGTAACTTACTTGATAAAACGTTGGTTTCGTATTCGGGAGGTTCTCGGTTCGGTACCAGTGGCTGACTGTCCTGACATAAGTCTTCCCAGTGTTTTCCTCAGCCACGCCAGGCATATACCTGGATGGTACACTTCGCATAAAAAAATTGCGACAACGAACGCCAGCCAAGTGGCACCTTCTTATCCCATAATCGTATCTGGTAAACAGACCCCTTCTTTCTCCTTCCTTCGTCTCACCCATACTGAAACCAGCAAACATCATGAGCACGTTTTGTTTTGTTTTTTTTTCAAAATATATGCATTTTTATCGATGAAATGAAGGAACAGAAGCGAGACATATCAATATACATAAGTTGATGGAGGAAGAAATTTGAACACATACAATGAAACACTGAAACTTATGGATATCTGTTAGACAGAGGCAGAGAAATGAGAGAGAGAGAGAAAAAAAGGGGAGAGAGAAGAAGAAAAAGTGCAGATAAATATATGGAATTTAAACGTAGAAAAATATTAATTTCAATTCCCACATTATAAAGTTCAGTTCCCACAAATCAAATCTAACAGCAAGAGAGAAGTAACTCTTGGATTTAATATTTTTTCAGGGTTATTCAAATATATAAAGGGTGCTTCAAACATTCATTAGTCACTTTCAAAATGGAGACCAAACTTGGCGGTCAGATTAAATACTCATGAGTCCAGTGAATCTCCAGAGTTTTGAGACACATATAGGATAATGTCAAAAGTGTAACACACATTCTTGGTTTGCGTGGGGTTAGTTTGCAAATTTGGTGGGGCTTATTAAACATACTGGTTCGGAGTACTATGTAATTAGGGATTCTGCCGGGATGTTCAGATTGGGAGGGGCGTAAA
>JAGDQP010062247.1:0-11907 GCA_022664845.1 Lepisma saccharinum
ACATTCCAGTGGATTACGAAACGGATATGGTGGCAGGCCGAGCAATACTAATGGCGTTACACTGAAATAACTCCTTTCTTTCCATTTATGGTTTGTTAGTTAACATATAGTGAGTTAGATTACTTACTTACTTACCTACTCTATGGCTTACGGAACTCGCAAGTTAGTGGCGTAGTAACAAATGTTCGCCATCGAGATCTATCCTGTGCAAGATTAAACAAATTTCCATCACAAACACCTATTACTCGAAGATCCCTTCTAATATTGTCACCCCAAACGTCGCATCAGTCTTCCCAACGGTCTCTTCCCCCGTCTTTCCACCAAGATGAAATATAATTTTCACTTTTATCCCATGCTAAGAAACATGTCCAGTCCATTTTAGTCGTTTCACTATTCTTACAACTTCGGGTGAGTCGTGCAGTCCGTGAAGCTTTTCATTATAGTCTACTCCATTCTCCAGTTATTTTCGGCCGTATTATCTTTCTCAAAACCTTATTTTCAAACACGCGTAATTTATGTTCATCTAATAGGATCGTACTTCAACTTTCTCAACCGTAAAGAATTTTTCAGAGCAGAATAACTCTTCTTTATATTTTTAATTTCAACTTGGTTGATATTAATAGCGAGGTTAGGAGTTCCTGGACTGCATACAAACATGCGTTGCCCGATAATAAACGACTTTTTATTTATTCCGTGACCTCGTTTTTCTTGTTCCGTAGCTCCCAAATATTTAAATTTGCTTACTTTCTCTATGTTACATTCTTAATTTTCACAAACCAATTTCCGTTATTCCCTGTGTTTCAGTTTGTTATCATGCATTTTTTTTCTATGTTTACCTGTAGACCTTTATCATCTCACGCTTCTACTAATAAATCGGTGTTACTTTGTAGTGCCTTTATATCGTCACCTATTTAATCCATATTATCCATGTACACGAAAAATTGATTCAAACCTTTCAACGTTAGTCCCTATTTGCCTTTTTTTATTCTTAAAAACGCATATCCTAAAGCAAATACAACAGTAATGGTGACAGGGTATCACCTTGTTTCAATCCGTTGCTAATCTTTTAACTATTTTACATACCTACCCGTACTCTGCTTAGGGAACACATCCTCACGAGTTGAACAAGTTTGTTCGTAATTCCAAATTGTACTATGATACTGTATAGCTTTACTACTTTAATAGAATCATAAGCTTTCTTAAAATGATTGAATCGCTGGTGAACCGTCCCATTGCATTCCCATTTCTTCTCCAAATTTTGTCTTAAGGCTAACATCTGGTCCAACGTCGATCTATATCTTCTAAATCCACATTGGTGATCTCCAGTTATTTCATCCACGTATACACTTAGGCGAGTTAGCATTATATTACTCTATACTTTGTAGCATGTTGGGAGTAACGAGATTACGCGGTAATTATTACAGTCCGATTTATCGCCATTTTTATAAACCGGAAATATTATTGAGGTTTTCCATTCCTTTGGAAGCTCCACCTTTCTCCATATAGCGTTTATCAATTTATGTAGTTCCTTGATTAGTGCCGTTTCTCTTGCTTTAATTAATTCAGCTGGAATATTGCCTATTCCCGGTGATATTAAATTTTTAAATTTCTTTATCGACATCTCGAAGTCGATCTAAGTTATAAATTTTGAAAAGTGGTAAAACATCTGAATTGTGATAAGTGGGATTTATAATAACAAGGGAAGTGTTATGTCTTGTGGGTCATATCGGAGAAATGTGATATGTGTCACAGTATAGAACAAATTTGTATCCTGTGTGTAAATTGTGCATTTCAACAACAAAAGCGTGTCTATAAGTGTTTTTGTCTGATTGATGGGAAGAATGCGGAATGTAAGAGTGTTATGTAAAACATCTATAAAAATGCAAGATTTCATTGTGAAGAGGATTGTTGAAATAGCGAGGCAGTTTTTGATTGGTGTATAATAAGTGCACAGTGAAATCTAGCAGTCTCCTTCATGTTTTATATCAGAATTGTTTTGGATCCGACAATGAAATCTAAAAATTGAAATTTGGCCCCTGAAATTGTTTTAGTTTCGTTGTGCTTCTTTTTAGATGATAATCGCACACTTATAATTTTGTAATACAATTTTCGAGGTGTTCCTGGTTATATAAATTGCACCCACATACAAATGAACATAAATTACGAGTGTTTGAAAATAAGATATTAAGAAAGATACATGGACCGAAATGGGACGAGATGACTGGAGAATGGAGCAGACTGCATAATGAAGAACTTAACGGACTGTACAATTCACCCGATGTTACAAAATAATGAAATCGCGACGATAAAGATGAGCAGGTCATGTAGCTTGGATGAGAGAAAAACGAAGACCGTTGGGAAGAACGAGACGACGTTGGGAGGACACTATTAGAAGAGATCTTCGAGAAGTTGCTGTTTGTGATGGAAACTGGATTTCTCTTGCCCAGGATTTAACCCGATGGTGATCTTTTTTTCAACGGCGATGAGCTGGCGGGTTATGTAAGACATAGAATAAGTAATTCAGTAAGTAGGTATGGGATGGCGTGAAGCTGAACGTGGAAATTAGAACTACCAAATTCCGGTTCCGAGAACGAGTTGAATTTTACACCCCATATTAAAATAATATCATCAACATTTCTGTCAATGATATTTCACTAAGTTAAGTTGCAAGTAAAAAATATAAAGTACTTTACCCATCCACTCTGGTAAGATAACTAATTCGCATACGGTATATACGATAAACCCATTTCGAGCTCTGAATAGTTTCAGGCGATGAAGAAGCATTCCAATGAATAGCTACTAATAGCTTAACTTTCGAGTTGAAGAAGATAGTATTCGCATTTAAATATAATGCTTTCTCAATATTTTCAGACGTCTTTTATATGGAGAAACATATAAGAATGTCACCTTAATTGTACTTGAAAAAACGGATTGTTGTAAAACTACGAGTCATTGTTAGAACAACTTATTTTATGGCGTTGTGAACATAATAATAATATACGGTATTCAAAATTAGAAATTATTACTATGAGTTAATTTGAAGATAGAATATTTCTTTATTGTTCATTATATATTTGATACTTTTTCGAAGTATTTAATTTAGAGCATTCTGATCAAGAAATATTTGTTGTATATGAGACTCCATTGCTTGCTCCATTCTGTCATGCTAATCATTGTCCCAGTATTACAAGGAATAAAAGAAACTCCTATTGCTTTACTATTGTGAACTAAATTGCTATCGCTCTATTATTGTGTAATGAAATGTCAATCGGATCTTTGATACGTTTTCAAGAGTTCATATTGTGATAAGCCAGGAAACAAAAACAGTGAGTTCCACAAATTTTTGTTAAAAATTTATAAGTCGTTAAGAATTACGGTAAATGCAATTTTCGTGATGATCGAGAAAAAAAAAATCGTCAATAAAACCAAATGTTTTTTGCCTCATGGTAGAAACCATTTTTTTTCTAGTTTTCACCCCAAACTCTCCGATATATATACAGGTGTATATATATATATATATATATATATATATATATTGTTTAACCTTACGGTTACGTACGATTGCTTACGGCATTTGTTATAAATTGGACTACAAATAAAAATTCACTATTTGTACCCATTGGACACACTTCCAGATACTTACTTTTCCATGAAGACATGAGACTAACCTCATCTTAAAAGACCTAAATACATAGTAATTATGGGAGGACATGCTCATATTAGATATTAAAATTAGAACAGACATTTTCAATTTTATTTGATAGTTTTGAAGAATGTTCTAGAAAATAATCTATTTTAATTGATCTAAATTTAGAGTGATTTGAGCAAGTTGTTTGCTTCTATATTTGATAATCATGTCCTTAGGTACAAGTACCTCTTACGTTGTTCACAGCTGAAGTCTCTGCCTCCATAACGAGGTGAAGGATTTGAATGTTCCTTAAAATAGCGTCTCTAACAATTCCACTTCCATCTTCTTCTTGTCTTCCGAATACATAAATATAAACTACATTTTGTTGTTTCTATCAAGTTCTTTGGATATTAGAGAATGTTCTGGTCCTCTTAAAGTTCAATGACGTGTAAATAAAACTATGTTGAATTCCATTGAGTTCACTTTTAAAACACAGAAGCGCAGCGTGCATGTTCACAATTCGAGATCGGTACTGTAACTAGCACAACTAGCCTGTGGTGTCAAAATTTAACTGGTTTTATCATGTTCGATTTTAGGTTGCCTCATGCTTTTCTCATGACAACTTGTGACATGACTGTTATGGATCTGGGAAACTGAATTAAGAAAGACGTTTGCGTCATAAGGGAAGGAGTAAGAATGGAGAAATAGTCTTGCCTGGTTCTCTTTGATAAGCACATTTCTGAATTTTCGACCATAGTTTTCGACACTTGTTTTTAATGCTGAACTTCTATTAATCACGTATGTGAAATGCTTCTCTTGAAATTACGTGCCTAATTCCTAGTTATTAATTTCTTATTATATAATTTTGTGTTAAGAATTGTCAGATGTCATATGACAAATAAGTCTTTATTTTTTTATAATAACTGATCGTGACCAACTTATCACATGACATCCTGTTTTCCATTTCTGTGTTGGGAATAAGTGCCAAAATAAATAGCCTTGTTAATTTGCACGTTCGATGTTGTTATGTAATTTTACTTCTCGCTTTATTTTTCCTATTAGTCGTGAATCACAAATTACATGATGTCCCATGTTATTGCTGGACACCTGCCTGATGTAATGATCATAAGAAGATGATTGTTTATTACTTTTAGTGCCGTCTCATGTTTTTGAATAAAATTAATTTCTACTGTTCCTATATTTTGTATCTGGGAAAAGGTATCATTTTTACCTTTGATTTCTTTGAATATATTTATAATTTTACCTGTTATATTCCATAACTCTCATCACTCGAAATTCCTTCGTAAGCTACTGAGATAGTGCAATATCTCATGATCTGGATGGAATAGAAGTTAGAGAGAAAGGCACAAAATTACTAAAAATAAATACAAGATTTATTGATATATGGCGTAAAACATTTTAGTTTCCAGGTTGTCGTGTTCCATATTGGCAACGTAATCCATACGCTTCCTTCTTGTCAGGACCTGGGCTCCATGCCTTCAAGTTCCATGGTATCACGATTGTAGTACAGATAGGGTATGAAGCACTAAAATTAAAATATAGGATATAAACGGAGTAGATGCCAACACAGATTTATAAAACGGAGGATGAGAAAAATACACTAACATCTTGTATATAATATTTGAGACAAAAAGGGGGATAAATGGGAATGTATGAGAATATAATAGTCAAATCGCTGGTTTGGCGTCCTTGGTGAAGATTCCATTGAGACAACGACAACACATAAATACTGGAATGTTTTCATTAGGGGCACAAAAGATTGTTGGCTACACTGCTGAGTGGCACTTTCGTGAAGAAAGTGGCTCCTGCGGATACTACGGCGGAAAGATGTGTCCATGTTGAAGTGTACTTGAAGAGGTAACACTTAAATACGAAGGCACTACTTTGGGTGTTCATGTGGAATGGATCACTGGTATATTAGGGTAGGACAAGTACTATGTCGCACTATGGTCGGTGTCCATATAGGTTAGTAGTGCACAAACTGGGACGATGTCTATACTGCTGATATGGCGTCCATGGGAAATCGACAAACACTGGATATTATTTGAAGTTCCCATCTTACTAACACTTTGAAGTTAAAGTACTTATTACGTGTAGGGCATTCCTTTTAATTGCTCACACTCTAGATCGACTTTATCCTTAAGTATACATATCAAAAATTTCAAGAGATTTTAACTGGGAAAACGAAGGAAAAATAGTTGAATTATGTAGTATAAGAAGGCATACTCCCTAAGAGATGATTAATGTCAGGAAGGATTACTTCTGTAATAGTAGACTCAGTACTCGCTGCAGAAGGTACGTTGAGTGACCTAACTAAATTATCGGGTGCCTGAATAGGAATGGCCGTCCCTGAGAATGACCTTTCACGCTGTAGCCATTTGCCGGAGCGGCATGCTTTCCAGCAAAGGAATAGAAGTATTATGAGATAAATAATGTCGATCATGACGGCAATAAACTCAGCTGTGGGCATCATATTGGCTAGAAAATATAATGATGTAAAATGAAACCTGATTAACAGAGTGAAATCCAAAAACTAGCTATCTATTCCTATCAAACCGTAATATTACCATAAAACTTGAGTTGGAAAGGGAACATTCTTTAAATTGCAACGTGCTAAAGGTTAAAAAACTTTAAGAAAGATTTCTAGGGTTAAGGGAACTATCCCAGTAAAGTTCTAGTTAAATGTAAAACCTGCGGGTGGAGCATCTGGAAAAATTGCATTATGCTATGAAATATACGAATGCGGAAGTGAAAAAAGAACAAAATGTCAAATTTTCAATAAAATATAAATTAAAATGTATGTTTTTCTGTTGTTTTGCAACTTTTGTGTTTGTTATTGGTTCGTGAAAATACCGATTCAAACTCGAGAGTGCTAACATTGTTCGGCCAGAGGGGCCTTCCCTGAAGAAACAGATAATTCCACACACGCGGGCAAAGGAGGGATTTTGTGATAACATAATGGGTCAGCCGTTGCCTATTTAGAACAAGGTTTTTGGCATTTAAACACTCGTGACAATATTAAGTTTTCTTCTGATGCTCTGCTCGCTTGTAATATGCTGACAGAAGATATTTGATGTTGCTAGGAAGTATAACTACGAGATGACATGATGCTTGCAGGTAAATGACACTACAACATTGCTTGTTCATTACTGAATTAAAACGGGAAGTGCATCCAAGTAAGCGCTAGCGGTTGTCCATAATATAACAATGATTCATATTAACATTCTTCTTCTTCTTCTTTATTATTATTATTATTATTATACACGAGGGCGGACCGGTAAAATACACGGGACGCTAATTATGCGTATATTTCATACTAACGAACAGTGAATATGATTTAGTGTCTGTAAAAGATGTCTGTTCGTTTTCTCAATTTGAGTGTGATATCGTGAAAGCATGAAACTAGTGTATAAGGTTTATAGGAGTGACTACTGGTTGTGTGATATATGGAAGTCGCTGATAGACATCGTGCATGCAAGTTTGCCATGAGTCCTGGATGTGATGCATGTGAAAAATATCCGTATTTTTGTGCTTGCGAAGTTCGGGTTGCGTCGGGGTCATGGTCAGATCAGGAGCCATCCGTAGGGGATGCCTCCGCGGGGGCAGTAAAATGTAGTATACGTGATATATTGCCAGTCTCATCATAACGGACCAAATATTAATTGGGATTTATCTGTTTAATGATCGTTCCGGGAATCGAATATACAAGAGAGAAAAACTTTGAGAACCCTGACTGCGGGGTACGATCTATCAATAAATCATTTTTTTCCGGAATCATATTCTCTTAGGCGATAGTGTTAAGGGAAGTATCTCTTTTGTGTTTCAAAAATATAACAAATTGTCATATGACTTTTCGCGTCCATTGTTTCTAAACGTTGTTGATTGGACATTTTGTCAGTGTATGTGCCTAATTGCAGAGCAGTGGGTAAACGTAGAAAATAACCATAAAAAACAAGTGATAACATACCCATAAAACCCATAAAAAAACAAACAATAACTCCGTGTGCGTGAGATTTGAGATTATACGAGAATGTAACCGTTGGTAAGTATAAACTCCATTCCTGTTTCTTGTTCATTATGCAGGGTTTCAAGAGGCGAATTAATATTTGAAGGTCCTCTCAAAGGGTCTAAGAGTCTGGTGACTAAGGACATCCAACCATTTCACCTGCATTTTCAATTTTGCATAGAAATGTTTCAATAAACTGTAGGTGTTAGTGGTATTGCGGTCAAAGTAAACCGCAAGAGGTAGTCCAAATCGAATAAATACATGTTGGACTAATGATTAGGCAATAGACTGAACATCTTTTGTTTTCAATGGCACACTAACGGTGAATCTAGTAGCCAAATCAATAATAAATGTGTGTGAGGAGCTAGGGGGTTGTATTGGTTCTAGCACATATGCAAAAATATAACCTGAATGGGATTCATTTTCAGATTCCAAATTTTCATTCTTGCCTGAGGCTTCATAATTAGTCACGGGTAGCTTTCACGCCAGATTTTGAATACTATGACTTTCATGTTCAAGAAGAAGACGCGTTGAAGTAATAAATTAAGCGTTTTGGTAGCTTATGCAAATGCCGTACCGAACTAAGATGGGTGGACTTGTATGATCATTTTGTATTGTAAACAATATGAGATGCAGAGGAGGCATTTAGCCAAGCTCCGTAATCTGCAGAGACGATACAATTTATCATTTCGTTTAACATACTGAGATAGAACATGCTTGAACTTGTGATCGTTAGCTAATGGTGATCATGAGCGTTTCAAAACATGAATAATTTTTTAAAAAAATATTGACCTTTACGTTGTAAGTTTCCGATTTATATTTGTTCATCGTTTTGAAGAAGGCGGCCAATAAATGAGACTTCTAAAGAGTTTTCTACTGGAGACTGGCCTTGATCCTGGTGGAGAGGGAAAGGTTTTCTGCTAAGGGTATGGGATATAGAGTTTTCGCCTGAAGCTACATGTGTAATATCAAAGTCATATTTCTAAAAAAAATATCACAAGTCTTGTTAATTTACCGTTGATGGATTTCAGAGTTTTTATGTGACACGTAGCCTTGTTATCAAGATTTGCCACACAGAAGTGACTCGAATGTTTTAGTCACGTAGTAGGCTGTAGACATTTCGAGAGAAAAAAATCATACCGCGTTTCCGCATCTGTGTGATGCGCGAGCAATAAGCAACAGGCTGCAAGAGATTATCGGGTCTTTTTTTTAGGAGGCAGTCTCCATATTCAGATTGACTTGCATCCACTCATACATGGGATGTTTTTACAAATGAAAATGATAGCAAAATTGGTGCGGTGGTTTTACTAATTTCTTGTTTTATTGAAATGCTGATTCAGATTCCTCTTTACAAAAATTTTAGATTAAGGTAATAACAAATTGAGTATTTGGCTAGTATTCCAAAATTGGGGACATTTCGACGCCAAAATTTGCCATGCCTACCAATGTCTTTATTTGATTTTGGTTTTGGGTTGTGGAAAATTACCGACAGCGGAAATTGATTTGGGAGACATTTGTACCGTATTAGCAGATAATACTGAGCCAAGTACTTCTGATTGGGAATATGAAAATTGTGTTTGGATTGTTTAAGGAGGATGTTTATCGCACGTAAACGTTCAAATAATTATCGAATGATGGTCATGCTTTCAGAATATTTTTTTTTCTGAATTGTCAAATCATCAGCATTCATTAACATATATTGAGATGGAATACCATCGGTAATGATCTGAACAAGCGCTACGCGCAATGAGGGCGCGCTCCCATCAGACTGCCTAAATATTTCAAGGTACTGAGGGAGCACACAGAGAATGCTCTTAATTCCTGGGAGTCCGCTGCGAGGGCGGTTTGGTAGGAGGTGGCATATGTCAAATCAAATTAAGAAATGATTTCAGTACATGTTGGAAATAACTTCGTCAATATTTGAGTAGCTATAGGCGGTATTATGTATCTACTGTTCAAAAGGCGTAAATCGGATAGGAAATGTAGGGACTAGTCTTATTTTCATATGGGAAAGACAGGGTGATTGTAATTTGAAGAGCCAATTCGTTTTATACTTTTGTTTCTATTGATTTTAATTAAGTGCCGCATTGCGTCTCTGAGATGGAGTGGGACGGGAAACGGGCGAGCATATCCTGGGTTAGAATCTGTAGTGACTATATTTTATGTTCAAATAAATGTGTAATCAATGTACATTTGTCATTCTATGCGAAACAGTTACTTTATTCGAAAACTATATTTAGAAATTACTGTTTTTGTGCATCTGGTAAACCAGCATTAATTTGAACTTGAAATAGATCAAAAATTGTATGCATTTAGATATACGTTTCTGAATATTACATGTTTGAAATGGTGTTAAATTTTACACCCATTCGTTTCTTTGTGAAATGTTCCCCTTTATGTGCAGGGGGTCCTCGATTTGGTCTGGGGACTTCACTACTGCAACAATTTCACAAGGAAGGGGCGGGCTGCCTGATTTTCGTGAACTTGGGGACGTTTGTTGCTATTATTACGAATAATTATTTGTGCCTGATCTGGAGAAAAGGAGAAAAATACCGGTCGGTACTTCTATATTCTTGGTTTTTAATATGTTCGGGTTTGGTTCAAAGAGAAGATATTTTCTTCTGTACCAAAATTGACCAAAGAAATGGGTACATAAAATTGTATATGTGGTTTCAAAATTTTCCGGGAAGTAGTTACAAGAGAGGTAGTTCAGGGGTGTGAACGTGGGATATGCCAGATGCCGACATTTGGTATGTAAGGGCAGTGGCCTGAGTTCGATGGTGATTATTTTACTGATTTAGAGAAAGCAAGGTGAGAGTGCCCGCAGACGGAAATAGTTGAAATACATGTCTGTTGAAGAAATATATACCGAAAAGAATTAATAGGTTGTCCTTGGATGTGATAACTTTGAATTGCGGACGAAATTATAGAGCTACTAGGAAAATATATAATGTGACAATTTCTTTACACGTAAGTTGTTCACCTTTAAAACCTTGGAGAATACTTGATTTGTATATGCTTAGCATTAGTGGGTATAAAACGCTCGTCAATTACGAAGGATTGGTATCCACAATCAAGCACCGTGGTGCAGTGAACATTATTAGTTTGAGCTTGGACATAGTACAATCTATCATGTTTAATTAGAGGAACCTGGATGTTACAAGTGTCCGCAAAACGATTCCGAGCAATTGCTGCTCTATCTAGTTTAAATTTGTATATTGAATTTGACACATTGAGACAGGTGCTCTATATTCTCTTGCATAATAATTGGGTTTCTGGCAACGTCGGCAAATGATTGGATTGGTTCGGGATGGTGAACTTTCATACCGATTTGTATTATTATATTAATTATTTCTGTTAGAATTTCCGTAATTGCGATGCGGTCCTTGAAATTGGTTGTTACTCCGTGGCATCCTATATGCTGTAAGTGCGCGACCACCCTTACATGTTCGTTGAGGAAGCTGTTCAGCAAGCTATAATAGCACAAACACTGTGAAGCTAGCTCAAGAGAAGGCTCGTCGGTCTTGGTGACCAGCTTAGTAGAATAATAGTGGTATTATTCCACTCGAGCGTCCTCGACAGCAAGCTCGTCGAGGGAACTGTTGAGCAAGCTGATCTGCAAGTTTCATAGCATAATAGCGCCCTGATAGATCAGTTCATAAATAGAACTAAACCTACTGAATAGAAATCTAAGCAAGAGCTATAGTCTGACTTAAGTGTCGCTTAGTGAAATTGAAGATACCGCTTCTAAAGGGATTTACAATGAGTTCTATACATTCATGAAATGTCATACTGCTAACATACACTGTAAGCTTCGTTTTCCTTGCATTTACCACCTTGAAAACTTTTAATATAAAAATTAATAGTATTAAGCAGTGGTGTGTTTCTGCCCTAGCGGCGCAATCGAATTGTCTTGAAAGTTGTATATATATATATAATTATATATATGTGTGTGTATTTGTAGAGGGGCTGCTGATAGAACAGGACGTAGCAGTACTAAAATGAGTTACCGGGTCCGGGCTTCGGACCCGGTCTGACACGTTGACCCGATTTCGACCCAGTGAGACTGAAGGAAAAGCAGAGTTCTTAATCTTATCATTACGTTTAAACAATGCTACTTTTAGAGGTGACCTGGACCTTAGGTGTTACCAAGGAGCACGAACAATATGACGCTTAAAATTTCCAGTTCTTCAAGTTCCAAACCGGCTCAATCGGGTCAAGTTTCGGGCCGGATCTCGGGTCAGGCCAGGTC
>JAGDQP010062248.1:0-11907 GCA_022664845.1 Lepisma saccharinum
AGTTTTAGAAAATACCTTCTGGATGCCTATAGTGCTTGTACCCACTTGTTGTGACCGAAGAAAATCTTGATGAAGATGGACAGCCCTTCAAACAAATGAATGGGAAACCGACATATCTTACGTCATCTGTGACGTTGCCGAGAAAGAGTTTCGAAAATTCTTCAATGGAACTTTCTAACTGTTTTGGTCTGCAAAAACACTAGATTTTAGGTATTTTCTTTCTTGCTCAATCGTAAGAACTATTTTTTATATATGCATGGAATTATACGATAGGTAATATTAGTAATCACCACATAGTAATTAGTTTGTTTAATATCATTGTTATATTTTTGCAGATCTAGAAATATACAAGCTGTAAAAAGGTTTACATGGTATGCAAATAGTATTTATATTAACAATTACAATAACCTGTGGGCATAGAATCACTCAAAATCTACAAACAACTCTTTAATAAGGAAAATACATACATGGACTTCTCTTCAAGAAATAAACTTCAAAATAGACTATTACGTAAAGATTAAGAATTTCATTCACTAATGCAATCTCTCTAAGAATTACAAAAAACACACACAACAAACATTATAATATGAAAACTAAAGTTTACACAAGTCAACAAAGAATTTGGTTTCCTTATTTTCTTTCCTTTTAGAAAGTGAAAGTTAACTTATAGAATAAAAAAAAATATCTAATTTTTATACTTTTGAAATGTTGGTCCTTTATTTTCACACTTACAAGGGTGATGGATATCATCTTTCATTTAAATATCAGAACCAAATTCTGGTCCGAAATTTTCGTTATAGACAGAATCCCTCTCTTGTGAACTTTCTGCTCGATAATTCAGTTATGTAATCACATAACTTAGAAGTTGTTATGCTATCTCAAAATTTCAAGATGAAAGAAAAATTGACTTAAAATGTTAACTACACACACACAATGAATGAAGTAACTCAGATTTTTTTCAAGAAAATAATGTATATTACAGTGTTGAAACTAGTAGGTTGGCAGAAATTTAAAAAAAGCTACATTCGAACGAAGTAGCCTCTTGCGCTTTGAATATACAGTTTAATTATGGCAAATATGACAATCACCGTTTAGTTTGTTTGTCGTGAATCGTGCACACACAACGTTCGATAGCACACTAGACAACTTCTGAATGTTCATTTCTTACTCAAGGCGGCAAAATATATATATATATATTAAATATATATATAATTTTTTCATTAAGAATTAGAGATTTAAATCAATAAAAAAGATAGTTCTTTCAACATTAGAATGTCAATCAAACTTCGTAACCCGGATTCGCTTTGTTTCGTGTACTCCATACGTAAGGATATTTTATACATGCAAAAGTATTTGAAAGAACGTTAAGCTAAGCGAAAAGGGCGAATCTGAAATTTATTAGGCTACCCAATAATTTTTCATATATTTTTAAAATGAATTTATTGTCGCAAACACTTGCGTATTCAATTTCTATCAGCTGAGAAATTCCGCGAACAGAGAATGAAGAAGTGATTCCAGCTCAGCGATTTTTCTCCGCTCTGCAAACGATACGTCTGTTTCAATGTGCAGCTTTCTTTGCAGGTAAGGAAATTCCGAAGGACGAATGAAATCGCCCTCTGTATACAAACCATATTTTAACTACTATATCCGGTTTGTTTCTGTTTTAAACTAGCATATCTGGTTAAGTCTGCAGAATTCAAATTACAGAATGGTCATTCAACAATTAAAGTAAGTTTATTGAGTTCAACTCACCAAAAGCAATGACAATCGATTGATTATTTAAAGCATAACTCAAGCTTTTCAACAAATTTTACGTATTGTAATAATGGAAAACATAATATATTACAGAAGATAAGGAATACGCCAATTTACAAGTACTACTCATATAATTTTGTTCCCTCAGGGAGCCCTACATTAAAAGTATATATATATATATTCTTAATAATCTGATATAACTTTAACACTCTATAGCTTTTCAAAAAAGAAAAAAAGTATATACTTTGTAGTACTTCCTTAATGTAAAGCATTCTAGTGGTTATCAGGATAATATAATTCTTACACAAAATACACAACTGTTCTTTTCATTTACGAACAAATAACGTATACAATTCTGGATGTTCTTTTTAAGAACACACTCAGTGTGTATAAGAAACAGGTTCAATCCACACTCATAAGAAACTATACTACAAAACTCGTGTCTGATACACTACACACACACATATATATATATATAAATTTATGTTCCCAGTACCATAAAAAAAGAACAATTTTAACTGTTTCTATGTAATTGCATTACACTGTTAGGTACATGAAAGGGGAGAAAAAAAATTAATGAATTGTTTAACTCATTACATACACACCAATAAAAAATGAAAATAGAAGCCAAAACTCGTACAAATTAGCATTAAAAAAAAATCACGTCCCATACCCATGCAGCATTTTCCTTATTAGAACTGAAGTATGGAAGATATTACATACTTGCATTTGTTCAAAAACTTACAGGAAGGCAACACTGGGTACAAAGTATTTGAAGCATACAGTATACATACTTCGGTTTTATAATAGCCGTCATTCGGCTTCAAAAATGAAAAAACACGAAGACTTACGAACAATTGATGTCTTAATACGCTTTCCCTTGCTGTTATGTACTTACAGCTTTTTGTACATTGTGGACGAGCTATTACACAAGAAAAGAAATATTTATAAAATGAACAGGTACACTTTATTTCACAAGTCCTTTCTTCGTAACATAACACACTAGCTCAAACGAGAGAGAGAAAAAATAAATATGTGGAAAACTTATGGCTTATCATCAGTGGACTTCTGCAGACTGACAGCTGTATTCAGAAACTTTTATTTTTTTTAGTGATTTGAGCTGTACTAACAAGTGACTAACAACGGATTAGCATTGTTACACTAGTCAGTACAGTGCTAGTCACTCCAAAAACCGTTTCTGAATATGATAACCGACAAATAGCATTAGACATTACAGTATGTGGACTAACATTTCCTTCTTTTGTTCGGTTATATTTCCGTATACGCTAGTCAATCGCTTATTTCTCGCATTATACAACAAATAAATAAAAACACAAAAGAAATAACATTTGAAAGCTGAGCATTTATATATAATAATGTACGAATGGTATATTCTGATGAAAAGCTTAATATTGGTCAACTTTTGTACCTCCGAACAGAATCAGAACTTGAATACAGTAAAAAGTATTGGAACGAAAAACATCTCTTGTGTCAAAGTATGTCTTGTGATACTTCAAGTAGTACAGTAATAAAGTAACAATTACAAGATATACGATTTTGTTCAGTAAAGGCAGTGAAAAATTCTACAACAGTTACATGAACTGACGCAGTACAACACGGATCACGTCACCTACATGAAAAGAGATGCTAACCAGTCTGTAGTAAAGAAAATGCGTATCTCCAAGTTTCATAATGGTTAATAGCATTCGCAAATAATTGCATAGTTATATGTGAATAATATTTATCTAGAACGATTCTTTCATATATCCACTACGCTTACTATTCAGTAGCGATTTCGGTGTGATGTACATATTAAAAAGAATCTACTATATAAAATAATATACATTACTGCCCCTTTATAATTCGGCGAACTGAGTACAACTTCAAGATTTCCTAACAAATACTTATGGTTAACCTTCTTAAGTCGATGTACTTAATGAAGCTATTTTTCTTTGCAAACTCTGCGCCTGCCTTTACCGTTCAGATTGATCTTTCCTGAGGATTCTACTAGGTTGCCGGTTCCTGTTCTAAAGTATTTTTTTCCCATCAATTTTGAAGAGTCCACATATATACTTTCAGTTACGCATTAGCTAGCTACCGACGACAGATTTTATCATGGTAATAATATTACTTATTTTTTTTTTCAATATTAGCTGTACAGCACTTACATTTACCCCCACCCTCCCCAGACCAATTTACTACCACAATTGCAACAAGTAGGATCCCGGGACGAAAGAAAGTAGTCCAGACACACATCACACAATACGAAAATAAATATAGCTATGCGGAATACTTCAATTAAATCAACGAATTCCTATATACTGTATAATGTTGACTGACGCCTTACAGTAAGCCAACAACCTAATTTGGATGTATTACGACAAATAAAAGATTAATATATACGTGAACTGGTTGATGCTCTATATCTAAAAGAATCTTCGTCTTTTCGAAACAGGGTATTTTTGAAAACATATTTTCCACTGCCTTACTGAAAATAATTTTTTTCCATATTCTGAATCGGCTATAATTTCTATTTTGTACATTTCTTGGTCATTTTACACTCAAATTTAGGAGGTCTTAATAATAATAATAATAATAATAAAAAAAAAAATACAAGGCATCTTCCAAGGAACTGACAACGTTATTATTTTGTATCATGAAATCGAAAAGCACTACAGCGTCACTATTGAAATTTTGTTTGACATAATTTGAGAGAGAGTTTTTATATTTACAAGTTCTGAAAATATTATTTCTTAAAATTCGTATATACATCTCTATATAAACCTATGTCCACACAATAGACGCATAAATATATAATTATACATTAAGCATTTACATAAATTTCACATATTATCTGCAATAAATATATATTATTTGAATCAATTTAACTTTACAAATATTTCTTTTATAATTTAATCTTAGAATTTAAAATACAAGCATATTTTCACATTAATTATACATTTTACTCTTTTATCAGAAGCGCAAGTTCAGTTAGGATCACTGATAGTAAAATTAGTTTCAGTGTCTTTGAAAAAAACAAAACACTGTCAAACAGCTTTCACACTTCTTACCTATAAAAATCCCCGGGAAAATGTCTACAAATTTTAGTACAGAAAAAGAAATTTCACAGAAATCTGGTATTTAAAGAATCATACCTGGAGTGGATTAGAAGATGAAAAAGGACGGTTATTAATTATTCCCGCCCCGATATTCTTGGAAATAAGGCCCCAGCAAAAGTGAAAGAATAAATACCACTTCATATTCCGAACTATACAAAAAGACAGTACACAAAAAAGTCACGGTGCAAGAATGGATTAGAATATTTAGGCAGGTAAGCTAAGAAACGGAATTTCTTCGGTGAAGTTTAAGTTACGAACTATGATTTTATGACTGCAGATATTACTTGAACTTCTGCAAGGAATATATTTTCTTAAGTTATACAACGGAAGATCCCGTGATCTGATTACAGTGGGGAAATTAGAATCGGCGCTCGGAAGGCAAGCACTTCTTCGAGTCCTATCACTGGTTATTCTTTAAATTTACCTCAATATCACCAGAAGAATGGCGAGATAGTAAATATGCCTGGTCGCGTGTCGCTACATTTCCTCATATCTACACTGGAAGACTGCCGGTCGAGGAATTGTATACATCAGATTTATGATCGGCTTAGGCCCTTACTACCTGTTCAACCCACAAAATGTGAAATAAAAATAAAACAAAGGAGAATTGCTAAAGGGGGAATAAGTTGATCCTCTTTTCTCTCTGCCTTATCACGGTTCTGTTTCAGATAAATTAACGCATCACTTATCAAACTATGAGGAATACTACGTCTTTTATTCGTTACCGGTGGCAGCCACGATATTTGGTAATAAAAATCTTCCAAGGCCTGACAATAAAGCAATGAGACAGATTTTTCTTTTCGTATTGGCAACCCTGCAATATGCCATATTCAACATTGAATCTTTCCTCATTCTCACCACAACTATCATTGTTCTGTCACTCAGTTTGGGACAGCTATTTGTATTGTTAGATCACGTTTGTCATCCGCGTCACAAAAATTATGGTTGCAATTTTGTTAGGACAATTTTAGCACGAAACGAACACTTTCTCGATTTATGTTCAACTATTCCCCAATCGTTATTACCTATCATGTCGTATAATTTTTCTCACCCGAGCTGTGATGGAATACCACTGCGCAATATGACGTTATTCAATTTTTGTGTTGCAGGAAAAAAGGTCTCATTGCTTCATTGTCACATTTCGTTATTCTCAGTAACCTGACAAGACTCATTCCAGAAATAACACCGAGATACCGTTGAACTTAAAATGGAAGCCTCTGGAAACGTATTTCAATTCAACTAACTGTTTTGTTATTAATGCCCTAAACGTGCTTGTGTGAACCAATAAGGATGGAAAGTGGGTTCCAAACCACTTTGTTCAATGGACTCTCGCCGGATTAGAACCCGGTATCACCAGTACAAAAAGAGAGCATCGCTAAAGATTCCAGCAACTGGACGCCGAGTTCAGCAATCATCTCAGTATTATTAGCATATAGTTCTCTGGTTCACTAAAACTAAAACATACGTTCTCCAATGTGAATTTACGTAAGTTTACGCTTGCGACAAGATCAAAAATATATCTGAAAATTCAACTCTCATAGAACTATTTCTAAAAGTTGTTTAATATTGTGGATCCAACAGTTACATCACTTGTATTTTGTGTAGCAAACCTTCTGTTTGGACTGTAAGGAACTTTTTATAAAGAGAATACATTCATTAAAACTTTGAATGAATTTTAAACACATGTTAATTTCAATACAAATTACTCGTAATTCAAACCCATTTAAAATTTAAAGTGTCTGACGCGTGGATGAAACATGAAGAATCCAATATTTTATTTTATTTAATCTAATTTCTGAGTGTTGACTGGCTTCTCAGTAAACTTTGGAGTTCGGCCCGTTACAATTTGCCTTTAGCTGTTAAAATCCACAGCCATGCCTCTGCCGGACTCGAACCCGAAACCTTAGAACCGATGGCCTCCCGCCGCAGACCGTTCGCCAACCCGGCCGGCTAGCTTCTCAGTGTTTAACCAGTCATTGGTCTGAGAGATGGAGCCCTTTGGCGAACACACTTTCGGTTAAAGGGAGGTGCCTATATCTTTAGGTAATATCCCAGCATTCGTCCGGTGAAACTGTGGGAAACCCTCAGTCAGGATAACCAGCAGCAAAACTCGAACCTACGCGCCTTCCTAATGCAGATGCGAACCACCACGAAGTATGGGCACATAAATACATAAAAATCCGAGGGAGAATTGTGTTCAAATGAGAAACTGGCTACATAATTTGGAGTAAACGACAACGCTATATAAAAATGAAGGTTGCGCAAAATGTTTAACGGATTCTTCCTCAGAAAAATTGATTTCTTAGTGCTTTTTAGGAATAATAAAAAGGAACATTATGCACTTAATAAAGTGAAATTTAAATTCCCGAATAAACCTTACGTGAAGTGGAACATTCCTCCTTAAGTGTATTGATTAAGTAGGATTCCTTCCATACCGAAAAATTACAGGTTAACCAAATTCATTCTCAGAGAACCTTTGAAAGAAGTTCCAGCTTCTCTCTATCTTCCACAGTCGAAAAGAGTTTGAACAGTTGGAGCATCAGTCATTTTTATATTAATTACCATATGTTTCGCACCAAGGGAACATCAACAAAATAACGAAAGTAATTATAAAGATTTTCTATCTCCCAAATTAAGTAAATATTGCATAAATCATCAGACATCTGTTATATGCATTTGACTGAATTCCTAAACGAGCTAGTAAGCTTTAAGGACGGGACCTACAGTTTATTGGTAAAGTGGGTTTCGAACCGCTCCGGTCAATCCTTTATACATTCTTGAATTGATTATATCTTGCCCATTAACTTACATTTGCCACGTTCTCTATGTAAATAGCACGAGTATTTTAATGTTAGTTCAATAGGCGTTGTTTTAACTACGTTAAGAATAATACATTTAACTTACAACTGGATACTAAAATATGAATGAATTTATAAGTATACTTCAGCTCGAGATGAATAGAATCATCAGTGAAAAAAAAAGGTGCATAAGAAAAAATAATTTACGTTCACACGCTCGTAGGATAGTTTGTTTACAGCAATTTCGTACTTTTTATCAACAAATACTGATGGTGGTAGCCCATAGTGCTGTTACCGCCCATAAAATTCATTTTATCTTATACTGATGGTGGTAGTCGTTCTGTCAATATACCTGTTAAATTTATGGAACTACGATGAACAATATCTCATTGCAATTGGGACCAATAGCCTTCTTTAAAAAGGACTACTTAATCTGCGAAGGATGATCAAATATTTAAAACAACAATGCAGAATGAGAGCAGGTAAATTTGGATATGGCTTTTCTACTCAATCAATGAATAACTTGAATTTGCAATAGTTGGCACTAGTAAAGGCTCTAACTTACTCTGTCCCAAACTTCAGCAAAACCTTTGAAACCAACGTCAGAGAAAGAAAAGATTTGAAAGACGATGACTAGTTACAGCTTGGTTTGAGGTTGTATATTTATTCCACACGCGAACTCCTCAATGGAAGAAGAAAGGAATAATGAATAAGTACCTTGAGTTCCATGGAAAAACTCTAATTAAGACTATAAAACAGTTCAAGTGTGGTACTCATAACTGGTAAGTAAACTGCTTACTCGATACATGGTACCATATATAATTTACAAATTCATATTAAGAATGTTGCGCTATTAGAAGTTCTATCTCGTCTCAAAAGAAACCGCGTCACAAATTTATATTTTTAATCGATCTTCCATAATTTGCCCTAATCAGATCTGCACTTACACCGCACCGATGAAAACATTTTTTCCCCCCAATTGTTCTGCAAATTATAGACAGTAAATAAAAAAATAATTTACCTTATGTAGCATTATAAACTTGTAACCAAACCAACATATACAAAGTTCCATAAATGAACACGGTAACTACCACAGCTGTCTGAATATAAGAACCAACCAACCTAAATACTTTTAATCCCACTGTAAAATCCATTTCATACACTACCATTCTCCAAACTCGAGCTAGTTAGGTTATACATATATGTTTGTAATGTAATACACTCAGCAAACCTAAAATCAAATATAGATTAACAAATTCTATGAAGAACTAGATACTGAAGAAAATCTCACCGAACTATATAAATTGAAGAATGGATACTCGCAAAAAAAAAAAGTTTATTACTCTTCAAAACATATTTATATGAAAACTGTTTTCTTTAAAATAAGAATCATATGAAACAAAATTCACTGCACCCTCTCATGCTAAATGATCACAAGACTTAAATAGTTGCATAAATTAATGTACTTCTAGTTTCACTCTGGAACACCACAATGTGCTAATCTGTAATTTATGATTATAGTACATATAGCAAATATAAATAGAAATGTATTTACATTCGAATACATACACTCAATCATTTACACATGCATACTAGTGCATACACGCATTGCAACTGCGTAATAAGAAAAACTAATACCAGGTAAGAAAAGCTATCTACTACCTCAGTTGTTTTATCCATTTGGCATCCACTGTACATATTGCTAATAAGAATAATAATAATAGTTTGTTAATAGTAAAGACAAAAAAAAAACACCATTTTCTTAGTAAATACTCAATAGCAAATACACTTCTAACCGCTCACTAGAAACAAGTGATTGTCTTTAGGATCTCAATAAGATCAAGGTTATCACAGATGCATCCCCCACCCACCTCGAATAACAAAAACTCATGTGAGAAAAAAAATATATTAAGCCTTTTAGTCTGTAGTTGTACCTTCTGCCTCTGGCGCTGAATCACTCTGCCCCATTGGTTCATCTTCTACCACACTATCAAAGTGTTCCTCCACATCAACGTCCCCAGACGTTGTGTCCTGTTCTTGTTTTATCCTTCTAGCCTCAGATGTCTCTGCCCTCCCGCCGGATTCCTTCTCCTGAGCCATCATCATATCCGCCATTTCTTCCTGAAAACTAAACTCATCACGCGAATCGTCAGCAAACCGTGACGGGAAACCCTCACCACCGGACTTTCGATATGTTGACAAATAATTGGCTAACGTTGTCACAGTAACATTTAACAACTCCGCTGCCTTGAACAATGTCATTTCTTTTCGTTGCAGCTTCTGTAAAACTTCAGAAGGACCAGGTTCACTCCAAAAATCACGTAACCTATACGGATGCTTCAGACAGCCATATGCATCTCGATAGCGTCCATACAGAGTTCCATAGGAAACACCCAACAATTCAGCGCCCGCCTTCATCTCAAGTTCTTTGTTCTTAATGGCCTCCATAATTCGTTTCGTGAACGGTTCCTCCCAGAATTGTTGCCGACGACCAGTGGCCAAATAATCATTGAGCTTGACAACACCTCCATACTGTTCCGCCAGCTGGGCCATGTTTTGAGCTGTCAATCCTCCACCTGAAAATGTTTGAAGCGTTTGATATATGTCTACAGAAAATTGATCAAGTTTATACATATAAACACAAAACTTTCAGTGTGTTGAGACGATGTGGGAACTATTAAGGCATTACTAGCACTTATGGACAATCATTATTTTATATTTAATTAGACTGTAGCATCTGTATTATTAAGACAATCATGGTCAAATAATAATAATAAATAATTTAAAAAACGTTTAGAACATCGACAAGATTCAGCCTTTGGCTGATATACCCACTCACTCTTGTCTTCAGGTTATATGAAGAAAATACCAAATATTTTAAATATAAATCAATTTTAAAAGCGCATCCTACAAAAGAGAATACAAGAAAAAATATTAGAATGTGCTATAATGTTTCTTTTCGGAAACTTAGTTACTTAAGATCTTGTGATTCATTTCATTATAGGGCACGGAGGACCGTACTTTAAAATGAAATGTACTTAGGTCGTTACAAGTCTTCAGTACTGTATTTAAAAATAAAGTACAGGTGCGAATACTGTGAACGCCTGTAAGACTAAAACATTAACATAGGGTTCAACGAGCTGTTCTGTTCTCGGCTGTACTTCATTAATTAAAATTAGGTTAAAATATTGCAATCCCTTAGATTCAAGTACACATTGTATATTGTTTCCAACGTGAATATACATCTGAATTTGCTGTCAGCACTTCCTCAAATCCAACTGTACTTACTGCTATGATTCGTGAAAGTTATTACGAAAGTTGTTCAGGACTGACGAATATTATTTTGCCTATACAGAAAAAGAAAACACTCCTCAAACTACGGCTGCTTTTCGAAGTATTTCCCTAAAGTTTTCAGGCCTCTCTCTGCCACAATAACAGCTTTGGTGTAGAACGAAGTGAGTTGATGCCGTAGCCAGTCCAGGCACATTTCTGGAGTTCTGTTTCTTTGAATTTTATTTAAGGCTCAGGTCGGGATAGGGGAGGGGAAAGGATTTGAGAATGTGTCGGCCAGGGCCTATGTTGAAGGTGCCATCCTGGCATTTGCCTGGTATGACCGACGAAAAATCCTGGAAAAACCTCAGCTAGGATGGTCGGCCGCTGAGATCGAACCAACGACCTCCCGAATGCTACGCCAACGCTCTCCCACTGACCTAGAGTTCTGTTTCTGTCTTTTTAATTTCATCTCTCCCAGATGGTCTTTAAAGCGACCACACAGATGACAGTCCCTTGGCGCCACGTCAGGAACTATAAGAGGGCAAAATTTCCCACTGCATTTAGGTCACGGATGCTGCTATCAAATTAGCAGTATGAGGTCGGAATTCTTATGAAGAACGATAATATTTCCCTGCGAATGACTTATCGTATATCACTTTCCAGTAGCGTGAAACAGTACTCGATGTTATTTGACCCCGCTCCCATACACTACAGAATTTCTGAGGCAAATTTTCGTAATTCTTGTGATTCAAAAAAAAAAAAATACTGATGTATGTAAAAACAAACCTGGTTCGTATTATCGAAATGGGACGGTGAACTTTCCACATTTTCGCACTGATTTTTCCTGACTTTTCAGGTCTGTGCCACCATGAAATGGAAACTCTACCTGCGTACTCATTTATGAAAATTACGGAATTCACCTTCCTACAGTTTATTATATTCTTATACTGCTATGATCATAA
>JAGDQP010062249.1:0-11907 GCA_022664845.1 Lepisma saccharinum
CTCACACCGAGCCGAGCCGTGGCTTACTCATATTGAGCCGAGCTCACTTCGGCTCGGCTCGAGCCGTCGGCTCACGGCTCGAGCCGAGCCGGTTGACATCCCTAGTTAATACAATTGCAATGCCCTTTCTGTAATA
This sequence comes from Lepisma saccharinum, assembly GCA_022664845.1. Classification (NCBI taxonomy): domain Eukaryota; kingdom Metazoa; phylum Arthropoda; class Insecta; order Zygentoma; family Lepismatidae; genus Lepisma; species Lepisma saccharinum. The sequence continues at coordinate 137 of JAGDQP010062249.1, forward strand.
TAAAATGTTCCATTGATTCTCTGATTTCTCTTAACATACACTTTCGTGATTTTTTATGCTTTCAAATAATTTCCCATGATTACATATTTCTCTCTCTCTCTCTCTCAACAAATTTTGATACCAATGCCTAATTGATGATCAATATATTTTTTTATTTTCTGATAACATGAAAGAAAAGCTTATTGTTACTTCTTCATTAGAGTTATATTCTTCAGGTATTTTCCACCACACATCGCCTAATTCTGTTTATTAGATGCTGTATTGGTAACTTTACATTTTCTTTGTCCTTATATTTTTCCAGTATTTAGACAAATATACCCCTCTTCTTACGTATAGGAAATCACTTCGGACTTGCAAGTTTGTAACGTTTCCGCTTCTTGTTAGAAACAATCAAATACGTGACAAAACGGTCGAACGCAACGTGATTGTCTACTTTTTCCATTGTTTTTCTAGCCTCGCTGCACATTTATTTTACTAAACAAGCCCGCGGCTCAACCGTCACCGCTGGATTCCGTCGTAAAGCACTGTGCAACATCAACACAAAGTGATCCCTTCGGCAGACCGCGGGAACGGGGCACCCACGGGGAAGCTGCGGGTTTGACTGTGCATATGGCCCTTAAAGAAATGTGACCGAACTGTTGGCCGTCACAAAGTGATCGATATCCCGAAAGAGGTGGCAGTCAATGACCTCTACTACTTTTTATTTATAGATATTTCTTACGACTATATATTTTTTTTCGTAAATATTACTAGAGATAGAAATACGCATCTGAGGGCTGCATTTATTCTTCTAGGCGTCTTAAGCGCATGACTTCCAATGCCCTCCCCATCCACCCCATTTCCTTTCCCTCCTCATGACTCACCTTTCCCTCCACACAAACGTTACCACCATAGTGCTGTTACCGCTTCTACATTTTCTTTTATGTTTGTCTTCTTTAATCGCTTTTACCTGTAATCTTCCGCGTCTAGAAAATAACTTAGTGCACTCCGAACAGTAATTCGATCCACATCCGAAAGTCGAAGGAGGTTTTGCAAAGTTTCACGATGCGAATGTCGACATTGTGCCTTGCCCAGTCCTGTGCGCTCTTTTCCCCATCGCGGCCATAACCAAACGGACTTAAAGGTGGAATTAAACATATGTACGTTATTCGTCACAGTAAGACAGGAAGGAAGCAACAAATAAACGTGCTTGTGTAATAACAGGACGTGCTTTATCAGAAAATGCGTGCAATCAATGCGCATAAACATAACACAAGCATGTATGAATTCCCAGAAATCACCCTAAATAAGAGTACCCAGAAGTGTGTATTGTCTCACTATCCAACATGTAGCCATATGTTTGGCGATAAGTCAATATCTTATGACAAATTGCAAATACTCTTCCTCGGTGGCTCCACTTCTATAGATAGCCCTGACTTCAGCACTAGCGTTCGCCAGTTCGATCCCTGCTCATGCAATTTGGGCTTTATACTGTACAAACACCGTGCATTCAGGTTTCCTTGGGATTCTCTTGCATTTTCAATCGACCTGTTCAACCCACTATCACCCATCCAACCTAAAGACCTTAAAATTAAATACAGATCCTAACCCCCAACAACAAAGATAATATTTTGAATCCGTGATTGGGTAACCATCATGAGTAACATGTGCTTGCATTGAACGAGCGATTGTTTTTTTTTTCTTGTCATTGTAATTATTGCGAGAGGATATGAATGGTTAGCTAAATAGAGTCAATGTTAATAGACGAGCTTTTTAGTCCACTGGTAGAAGCCATCAGGTCATGAGCCACAGAGATCTAGTTTCGAATCCAATTTGGAATTTTTCCTTATGAAATTTGAAAGAAGTATATTGTGTGGAAATCCAGACTAAACGATGTTCTAATTAGTAATATTACCCATCAGTACAAACCGCGTACTCTGTTAGGTAAAGAAATAATGGCAAGGGAATGAATAACGATGTGAAGTAGAAAAGCAATAAGAAACTTATGTATATTATTCGTAAACTCATTTATCGTTACGTGCACAGTCTGAAAATGTTGGCATAAACCTATTTATCACTCAAAGAAAAGGAAAATTAGGTAAACGAGAATGATGAAGCGTGGTGGCGTAATGATTCAAGCTTTGATATAAAATTTTTAAGTGAATGTTCAATTCCAAAAAGATAGGTTTCAAAATACTATGATTTTGTAGACAACCTACAATATGCATTTGCATGAAAGCACGTCTAAATATATTAATGCAGTACTTTTGTTTAGAATTCGGGACAGGTTATAAATTCCCGGAGGCCCGCCAAGTTTTCCTTATGGGGATCCCTTTGTCGATCGAATGCATGTGCAATAGGATTTGTCAAAAAGACCTACTCTGCTACGAGTGTAATTGCTTGTTCAAACCAAGTTCAACATTTCTTATATTTCTATATATATTTACCGTGCTTACTTGGAGCTGTTAATATATTTGCTTACTGAGCTCTGTATGAATTGACTGGATGATATGGTAGGCGTATCAGGTAGGGAATTCCTCAGAAGTTTACTTGGATTTAAGTCTGTTGAACATAGCGGCTGTTGCTTTGCAAGCAATAAAATAGACTTTGAAGTCTTATTACTCTCTAAATTTTCAGGATTTTCTTTGGTGGGTTGCGTTGTAATAATCTTACGAGATAAGTGTTTTAATGTTAAGAATCAAGTTTCAATGTTAAGAGTCAAGAATCCCGATGACAAAACAATTCACGGAGACTGGTATATCCTGCTGTCTAGTTCTGACGTCAGTTTGAAATTTCGAGTGACATTTAGATCGGTGGATTCTAGTAGCCTGTCTTCATATTGTAGTTACTTCGTTGAAGTTAATAAGCAAAAGACTAATAAATTCGAATTTTACTCTGTAATAGTACTCACATCACAGAAAACTTTAGCGAGCACACCGATAGGAATACTGACTTTCATATTTTAATTTTCGATAGATCATCACGAAAAATTATGTTAATTTAGTTTTATAAGAAATTAGTGTTTTTTTTTTGTTTGAATAACAAGTCTCCTCTCTATCCGATGAATAGTTTTTTTTTGGAAAGGAATAGAATTATTTTCCAGAATTACGCACCAGCGTTCCATTCATATCTTTTGGAATCATGTTGTATCGTTGCTACAGCGTTGGTTACCTACAATCCAGGCTTTTTACTAGTTTGAATTTTATGTTATGTTTACTGTGTGAGTTTTCTTGTTACCCGTATATAAACACAAAACTCTAATTGGCATACATTCGTCATTGGTGTGTTAATGATTTTGCGTTGTGTTTTAGGTAGCCCTAATTTAAAACTTGATTTAGATGTATGCTTCGTGACTTGAACTCAACGAAGCATATCCATATATAATGAATTGGTTCTTAACAATTCCAAGACTGAGTCAATGTTGTTCTCATCAATACCGAATATTATCTCACAGAATCAGTCTGACGGTACTGATCACAATCGATCCGAAATTGACTTGGAGTAATCATACGAATGCCGTATGTAAGAAGATAGCCAAAAACATATATTTATTGAGAAGGCTAAGACAACTTGTATCTCTTAGATACTACTGGTATATTATACTATGATACACTCTCACCTGTCTTATGGTGAAGCCTTATGGGGTAAGTCCACCGGAGCAAAGAATGTCTTCTGTTGGCAGAAAAAAGCTTTGCGATGTATGCTGAAAATGGGCTCCAGAGACTCCTGTAGAGAAATTTAAAAGCTTTTAAATTTTATGGTATTAAGACACTTCCCTGTATATATATATTTCATTGTCTCGTTTATATTAAGTCAATAATTAATAATCTTCCAACCAATGACGGACAACATAATTACTTCACTAGAGGTTGTGACAACCTAATAACTCCACGATCAAGGTTAACCAAACTGCAGAACAGTTACAAAATTAGTGGGATATTTTTTTTTAATTTTTTACCTCATGAAATTAGGAATTTCGACATCTCAAGCTTTAAATGTAAAATAAGAATGGTCTTGAAATTATGCAGTGGATATTCGCTTCAAGAAGTTGAAGAAAATATTAGAGCTTATTATAATTAAAATTGTATGTTGGACTGTTACGTGGTTTTTAAAAATAACGTACTCTTAATCATAAATTTTATACAAGGTTTATACCAGTATACATACGGTAAATTTTAAGAAACCTTTTAACAATTGTAAGATAGTTTTTCTTATAAATGCCTGAATATGTATGTGTGTATCTATGTATTTAGACGACGTTGATAGCAGTAACACTGTTCAAAAATTGAATAAAGATTAATATGATTATGAACTCATGGTATGAAAACATTTCTTTGCAGTGATTTCGATTCGGGCAAACAAACTCCAGAGCAATATATTAAGCTCTGCTTTCAATGCACTTATAATTTTGTGATCTCTTTTTAATTTCAGGGGCGCTCAATAATTGATGCATTATGCAAATGTAAAGAGCCAATCTAGGCAAACTCTGTCTTATTGCATGTGTGCTACTTGATGTGGACTATTGAATTAAATAAGAAATATGGATTGTAATGATAGTACAAAGTTCGAGTGCTCCATGGTCTCTCAGGAGTTCGAAGAAGTGAAAGACGAGAAAATGGAAGTCTCGGATACTTTCATTGAGGTGAGTGCATAACTAAGCTAATGTGTTGGTTAGTGGTTCATAAGAATCATATACAAAACATTTATTAAACAGTATTATCAGACTTCCATATCATCTGGGGCAGTTTTGTATTCAATAGATGGGTGCTGCCTGTCCAACACGTACTTACGCATTGTTTACATTGCATGCCAAGACCTGCATTGAACAATATTCTCTTCATAACCCCAAAGTATAAATAAGAGTAGCATCGCACCTGAATTTGCTATCTGAGAAGTATCAACAATATATTCTAAAATAAAACATCACAATGTGGTATCACAGCATCATCATAATTAAGAACTAGCTTCCATTCTTGATTATCTCTTCTCCTCTTCGTTTATCGTTATTATCATTGAAATAATTATCAATATCATAAAACAAAATATAATATGTTTTAATATGGCAGTCATGGCATGGCTGACCATAACAATAACTAGTAGAAGCAAGTGTCGTAGTGAGAAAGGGAAAAAGTCACTTTGGCGGTTAAATCAACACAACATACGGAGTGTTTGGTTCATTGATTCAACACAATATACGCGTTGTCAGTGCTGATTCAACAGAATGGAGTGTCATACTAAAAGTATCACAAACCAACGCAGTCTGTTATGTTGATTTTATGATTTATCAAACAAAATGGTAGCCACTCTGAGATACCGAAAGGTGTTGTATTAACATTCATTTTTGGAATGCTATTAGCTCTGGTGAGGGGGTGATTCTGTTTATAGCAAAGTCACGAAAGTTTAATCCCTAATCTTTGAAGTTTATGACTGCTAAGATTTCGGATCAACTCTAGTCCACTTACGGATCGTCGATGTCGCTAGAATAATGCTATTTAACTGCTTATCACAGTCTTCCCAAAGTATTCTCCCCATCAGTCACAGCTTAACTCCTTAAATAAGACTTTACTAGCAGAATACCAGTAATGCCTCTTCTATAAGCTTAACATAAATTTACTAACATTCTTGATAGATATTACGTACAGGAGTCATTGCTTGACAAATGCCAATTACACATACAACTTCGAAATGTCACTTTTCATCCATTTGTTTGCTCAACAACATCAATAAGAGTCCGACTGAACATTTCCTCCTTGAACCATACAAATAACATATTCTTCTTTCTTTAAACAGAGATCGGTCACTTCGTTTGATCCAGTACAAACCTTTCATATTTGAGATCAAATGTTGTATTTTATGGATGGACTTTAGAAACTCCCCCAGAATAAATCATTATTTTGCCAAATTTTATTACATTTGTGTTTGGGCTACTTCATGCACTTATATATTGGTATTTATTACAGTAGTACGTTGTCACATAATAGTAAGACCTGTCCATCTTTTGTATACTCCTTCGTGTGATGTACATCAGTGGCGGCTCGTGGTTGAAACAGTACGTGAAGTTATACCAAACCATTTATATGTAACTGTTACCTACTGATAACAGTTATCCTGAATATCCAGACTTTACCGATTTATTCCTAATGTCATTTATTCATATTACTCAATGTTGATCATCCTGCTGGATTGCCCCTCCGCAATGTATCATGCAATTATTATTTCATATTCTTATTTTTAATACTGATTTTCTACTTTCCAAAGCAATACACCGTTTTAGTCAGTTTGCTATTTCTTTTCAAAATGACCAAACCTTCACATAGCTGTGCTAAGTGCATTTATGACTGAAATCGAACTAATCCTTTTCTTGAGTTTCTAATTAAGTAATTTTTCAAACAGTGAAACTCCACGGGACTCCTGGTGTTTGGGGTCCCCGGTTCGTGCCAACAGAAATTAGGCCAAAGGCCCTGTGCGTGGATTTTTGCGGGGAGTCAGGCTCTCCCATTTTCTTCATCCCACCGATTCTAGCATCATTATCCATTCGGCTAGAGCAAAAAAAAATCCTCGAAGCCTTAAATATTCAAATTCAAATGTAACTCCACAGATCAACTATCAGTCTATAGAGCACTCTTTTTAGAACCTTGCTTCAATAAGTTTTTAAAACCTGGCTTCATGTTCTGAAGACGTATATCATGCAATTATAATTTTTTTCTTACTACGAAAGTATGATTTTCTCTTATAGTAATATAGCACTTATTCAGAGCTGCACATGAAGCGAAAAACGCCCAAAACTAACTACATACAGGTATCCTAATTTATCTTCGGTTCCACATCAAAACCTTTAATATTCAAGCCTTTTCCACACCACCCTTAAAATTGAGTGAATTGGCAAGTTTTCTTAAAGACGGTATTCCGAGAATGCCTACTACAAAATTCATAGAAATGATTTGTCCATCAAACGTTGGTTTCATGAGAAGAATGAAGGAAATAGTAGATAGAAACTCAATCAGATACAAGGACGTTTGCTAAACTTCCCTTTTATATAATTTTAGTACTAATTACTTCGGCTTGTCTCAGTGAAATACAATCAGTTAGGCCTTAAGTTTAAAGTTCCACAAACACCACCCGGGACAATTTTCCGACACTCCGTGAACTGAACCCTTTTCCCTTAAACCAGTCGACCACCGCAGCCGGCGTCAGTTTGGTGCTCACGTATTTATCAGGTACAAATCTACAAAATAAATCTATATTTCTTTTCACGTTAAACCTGAAGGTTCAGTTTCATACCTTTTTATACAAGCCTTTACTGCTAATTCCGTTACCTCATAATCTGCTTAAATATCTGTCCTAAACAATTACTGATATATACAGTTAATGTGTCACTAGATGACATTAACTGTGAATGTAAACAGTTTAATCTGTATTATGTTTCATGGTAATGGTTAGGCAGTGTTCGATTTGTTGTAAATTACGAACGGGAGTTACAAAAGTAGTATTTCCTTGTAAGTTTCAATTACTATCTGTTTGGGTAGAAATATAAAGATTTTTATCCCTGGTTGGGATAATATTTGGAATCAACTACTGGGGAAATCCTCAAGCACCAGGGAAGATCCCCGGCATCCCCCCTGGCAAATCGAACACTGGGTTTAGTATCCCCGCTCAACAAGATGTCATATCTGCCATATAACCCTTATATTTCGAACGAGAGGACGACTGAGGTAGGAGCATTTTGTTTTCTGCGATTCCCTGTAAATTACTGCTTTTATGTAGCCTGCTGGAGGGTTTCGTTAGTATCTGTTTGTGCCAGTTTCCCTACCTAGTAAACTTATTTCGCTATTTTCATTTTATCCATTGAATAAGTATTAATATTAAAATTTTCTTCATATAAATAATCAATGCATGTATCTCCAATATAAACTTACACGATCGTTTTATCACCGACAAGATTTTTAAGCAGTCTTTAAAAGCTAATAGTGAAGATGCGACAAATTAATATAAAGCTTTATAAATATTTATGTCACTAATATAAAGATAAAATAAATATTTATGTCAATTATCAAATTTGTATATATTCCGGATTATGACGATGACATATTTGGTTTTCTCCACTTAAGTGGAAACTTGTGGCTTTGACATTTGATGGACAGATTGACTCTCATACTTGACTTCGATTTTTAAAATTGATTTTAAGGTCTTTAGGCAACTATGGCTCTGGCAGTTTGGATGATGATGCGATGAATTGGTGAAATGAAGAACGTGGAAGAAAACGGGAGCACCCCGAGACAACCCACGCACACTGTCCACTACAAAGTCCACATAGCATGAGCAGGGATCGATCCGACAATACCTAGCACCAAAGTTGAGTACTTGGCTTCGACATAGGCCCAAACGGAGATACGTGGATAATTACATCTGACGGTAGTAATGTAGGGGGCGGGACGAGAGAAATCCCCATTGGAGCTTCAAAATTCTCCAGGGAGTTTTTTATAAACCATAGCGAAACAAAATTTTGTTCTTGAAGGTAAAGTTCCTGTTTAGCGCAACTCCTACCCCCACCCCCACCCCATCCCCACACACCTACTGAATTCTCTGCAGAGTGAGAAGACTACAGCGACTGGATAGTTATATTTACGTTGAAACTTTTCTAGTTGGTCCACAACCTGTGTATGAATTTTTTTCCTTTCTTTTTATCTTAAAAGTGTGATGATAGATAAACTTACTTGGTTTTAAATCGTGCATACTTTAGCTAAAATGCTAAGCATCCAGTTTACCGTATATTTTCTAGTAATAAAATCTGGGTTATACACTGTACAGGCAATGAAATTCCTGACGACCGTGGTAATTATCATGTAGTTTCCAACCCTATACAACCATTGAAAGTGATGCTATCGTGGGAGTTGGAGAAAACAATTCCAGTATCTCACTATGCACTGGGGAATCTCACTTGGAAAGAGCAGGAAAGAACTTCACAGGCGACACAGAGTAGGAAAGAAAGAAGTAGGTCTCTGCCAGCGCTAAGCTCCAGGCCGCTTCTGATTGGTCAGAATGTCTGCCCGATACCTTCTGCTACAGATAGTGGACCTCACTTCCGCTCAAGATCAGTAGAAAAGAAGAAAGCTAGGACAGTCCTAAATGCTTCCTTTCCTTCCTTCCTTTTGCTGAGAAATCAAAGGAACCTGCTTTGCAAAACTAATGACGCCTTCTAGCATCAGAATTGGGAATTACTTGTAGGCAAAACTATAATAAAGCGAGTTGGTGTTGTTCTTGCTGGCATTTTATGACATATATTTCAGTAATTTGAAACTTGTGTTTTCTTTATTCAATGAATACAGAAATAAAATAATAGGTGAAGTACAGCTTCACCAACTTCACCCGAGAAACCGCCGCTGATGTACATTAGAGTACCTGCTAGATTTCATCAAACAAAAATTTCACGACTCTAGTTTTGTGTGTTCGTGTAAATTTTATGTCTTTGGTTTAGCGAAATAAATGTTGATGGAAAAAGGTTGAATGACTAGTTGCTAACTCTCCCTCGTGTTAGAGAATCGAGGTGCGTGTTGAACCAAAATGTGATTCATATTGTGTATCGTAGTCACTCACGAAACGTACAGCTTGCCTACGATGCCATATAACCTAATCAATCAAACAGTGTTCATGAATGAACGTGTAGCGAAGCAGTTTACAGGCCGCAACACAACAGAAAATAAAGCAAACATTCCAGCCGTTGAAATAGAAGAATGCACAAGACCAAGCGGGACAACGTTTATGGTTGAGTTTAAGTTAGTTTAAATAGATTTATATTAAACGGTTGGAGAGGCTTTTCGAATGCAAAACCTATATTTATTTGGCTAGATATTCTGCTAAACTAGATGGGAATGAAAGCAGAAACTTCGAGTGATACGACCTATAATAAGTAATTGGCCCTTTTTTAAATTCGTATGAGGGCTGGTTTTCATGAAAGCTTGCGAGTAGGCAATCGAAACACGTGTTTTATTGTAATGTAAGTGTGACACGTGTAACATATTCACCCAAATCGCAAGCAACGCAAGCTTTCATGAAAATCAGCCCTGAGACTGTAGCTTTTACACAGCACATTATCCTCGTTGTTCTTCAAGTCTACGTATTGAAATCTTTCAATCCTTTCATCATTGCTTGGATGCACTCATACAACGTAATATTTGACCTAGCGACCGTAACTTATTTGGTAGAATGTTTGATTCACATTCGGAAAGTTCTAGATTCAAGTCTAGTGTTCATTCCACGTGAGTCAGGTTTCCCCAGAATGTTTCTTCAGGCTAATGCCGGAATGGTACTTCAAAACTAGGTACTGGACTACTTTCTTTGCAAATCCCTCTTCCCTAGTCCTTCCTTAGAGGATATACACACAATAGAATTTAACTCAACGTAACATTCAACCAATCCTTTTTAACTAAATAATTTCTGATCAGTCGTTTAGAAATACCTTTTTCTTATTTCTAATGGAAAAGGTTTCTTATTTTTTTTTACGTTTCAAAATTTAACAGCATTTTGTTAATGTTTTATTTCTATCGCCTGACACTAAAAAACACATTCTCTTGTTGAATAAGAAGCAGCTATGAAGAATTAATGTTGACACACCACTTTGTTTTTGAGATAGCACATTTATCTTTATCTAGTCTGTATCACTTCCTTCAACAAGATACGATTCCTCTTTTCTTAATTTACAAATTTCTGAATCGTTGGTTTCCCAAAAGCCGCCAGCCACCAAAAGAATTAGTTCAAAGTCTAATACTCTTGGGAGTAAACTTCATTTTCTCTATTTCTGACCTTCTTTTTCTTTTTGTTGAGTGGAACGGGAAAGACAAAGAAGAGTGAGTTTTCTATGCATGAGTCTAGTTTACAGATTCAGGACTTGGCTCCACTGAACTGGATTCATCCAAGAACGTAATATAACTTAAAACTTCTTCTTCTTCTGTTTCTTCTGGCGGATTTAGGAACGAAGATTATCCTTTCGTTGCTGGATTTGGCGTAGCAGTATTTCCACAAAATTGTTGTTGTTGTGCTGTTTTGTTAAGATTGTATTTACCAGACTTCTCCCCAAAACTACAAAACTCTAGAAGGAAATTATTGCGTCTCGGAAAGGGGAAATAGTTTTAAGGCATGGATACCAAAACTGTCGCATAATGTGTAGGGTGTTTCTAAAGTAACTATTTTTTTTTCAATAAAGCTGAATTGTAATAAAAAGCTCTCAAAATATGGTTTATTTACTTACAATATGCAACAATTATAGTCTAATTGATTGTTCTTGTATTTTTTTAGTTCCATTTAAGGACATAAAGGAACTGGAACTGATTTAAGTGGTAACATCAAGAACCAATAACATGAAATGCAATGGGATGGTGAGAGTAACCTGATTAAAACCTTTCTGGAGCTACTAAAAATGTTACCAGACTATTTTCAAAATGCACTAAAAAGTACAACCTAATTTTATCAGCTATTGATAACTTTTTAAGAATTGTATATGACTAAAAATGAAGGCGTGGCGTGTTCATAGCAAACTTAACGTAATTATAAGTAATATGAATACGAGGGACATACCGGAAGTAATGCGTGTTAGTCCACAACTTCTGTAATAATAGTAAAGCAGAAATGGAATTACATACATTTCGATAGGAACTATTCTGCTACTCGATAAAGTCTCCTTCAGTGGCGATGCATTTTCTCCAGCGTTCAGGCCACTTGTCGAAGTCACGTTGGAAAAATGATTTTGGACACTTCCTCACCCAGCTTCTGATCGCATCTTTGACAGAGTGACTTCT
>JAGDQP010062251.1:0-11907 GCA_022664845.1 Lepisma saccharinum
TGTTAAAGGGACTATAGTGTAGTTTTGTTTGAAACGTTTCCATGTACTCCTAATAGCACAAACATGATGTAATCCAGGAAATCTATTTGTGAACAACGGTTTGTTCTACAATCACGGCTTCTAAAGAGCGTATACAGTTGAATTCCTTTAAAATTAATTTAGGAATAGACAAAAAGGGACTAACATTGGATGGTTTGAATCAACTGTTCGTATACACGGATGATGTAGGTTTAATAGGGGACGATATAGATGCTCTACAAAATAACACCGAGGTCTTGGTAGAAGCTTGCAGGTAAACAAGTAATAATCGTTTAATATTGGGCAACGCATGTTTCTATTCAGTCCAGAAACTCCTAAGGGAAGTCTTAACCAGGAAAAAAACAAGGAGACCTTCGGGGAAATCACTGGTCGCGCGGCTAAATCAACGTCTGTCCTCCTGCTGAGAAATGACAAAAGAAATTATGACGTCACATGACGTGCAGCTGGAAATCACTGCTGTGGCTTTAATTGATCTAACAGTAAATACCTTACGTAGATAACGTGAAGACACTAACAACTATAGTTGTAACTCAGGATGTCCAAATACCTTTAAGTGCTGACTTTATGGTTAGTCCAGATAACTGCGTTCCAGACTCACATTATCTTCATTGAACAGGTTGTCTTAATAGCACATACACGTTTTATAAAGCCAGAGGGTGTTCTATGAATATGCTATCAAAGTTAAATGATTATTCACTTTCCAAATAGACATGTGCAACACTAAATTAACACAACACAACACAGCAAGAAAACCTAACACAGGTGACAATGAGTTAAAAATTCCTTCACACAAAATCTCACATCGTTGAAAACAACACAGCAACCAAAAAGGAAAGAAGAGGAGGATATGTTTTGTCACTCATAGACATGCTGTCAGGCAGACAAACACTCGACGTCAGTCTTGACGTGTAGGGTTATGACGAGTATTGAAAAGGAAAAAAAACGTGAATATACTTGACACAGTATGGTATACACAAACGTCTTTTCCTTGTTAGAAGTTTGCACAAAAACGACAAATGGAACATCGCGACGAGAGGCCATCTTGTGTTAAACAACAGAACTTTTCGCCGTAAAATATTGGCCTATGTTAACGAATTTCCTGTTAGATCTACTGATTAGTTAGACTGTGAGAATGTTCTTTTTTATCTTCTTTTAGCTTTAGGCAAATATTAAAATTGACGAACATCACGGACAATAAGAATCATCTCACATGCAGTGAACATTTTCATTGTACTTCTTTTTCTTTCATGTGTAGGATGTTAGGTGGTATATTAAGTCACTGCAAATCATTATAAACCATCGTCACGTCTCACTGTATTGTATGAAAGAAAGTCGTTGCTGGCGTGTCCTGTTAACAGAATTAAACCTGATTCAACACCATTAATCATCGTTTTTGTTAAAGGGCAGAAATGTATTCATTATTTCACTGAGGGGTGGTTGTTATGCGATATTTTCATTACACGTCTATATTTTCCTTAAACATAACAATAAAAGGTTGCAATTCAATGTCGTGTCAACAACTTTTAAAAGCTCCTATAAAAATAAACTAGTGTCTTCTAGAGAAAAATATCTTTCATTCAGGATATCAAGATAAAACTCATGTTCCAGCATGATTAATTTGACTTCCATTCGAGAAAAGAAGCCTTCCTAGTATTTTCAGGCGCTTTATATAAGTATGTACAGTCAGTGCCAAAAGTTTGTACCTAGTCGTAAAATTTCTTCTCCGAATAACTTTAAAATGAATTGGCCGATTCGAGTACGGTTTTCTGTAACTTAAAGAGAACGAGATTTAATGTAAGTTACAGAAGCCTGTAGTCAAAATGGTGTATCCATTCCAAAGTTATTCGAAGAAGAAATTTCGCGACTGGTTACAAACTTTTGTTCCTATGTGTACATAGAGTTTGTTGAAGTGGATTTTAAATTTCTATACGACTATAAAGAAATTAACTTTCGATTTGGAGTCCACTTCAAAATTCAGGTCTCGTTCTTACAATGTTATCTTCATTCGCTGGTAAGCAATGGAAAACCAGCATTTATTTATTTAATTATTGAACACGACAGGTTGGATACCTAGTTGAGGTGTTCAACATACATGTCATATTCTACACGCACACATATTTATATATTTGGAGATTCATAGTGATAAATTCTGTCAAAACAATTCATTTCTTTATATACGAATAAAATTGATTTATTTTTCTATTAAATATATCTATATCAGGACACGTTTTAAGAATACAAAATTCTCCTAATAGACGATATATCTAATACATTCGTTCTTTGGGTCGGGAGATGGAAAACTGCATCACAAGGTCGAGTGACTCTGTGCGGGACGTGCAATCCTATTTCTGACAATAAGCTTTCCGAGTTAATATTGCTATGTAGTAGTCTGTGTAGGAAAGATAATAAAAAACTAACTCTTCTGTTTTCCAGAGATTGTGATGTTTATTTGTTTGCTAGGTCCAAGTACTTTTCGAACTTAGGATATATTCCTGTTTCTTTATAGGTCAGAAAGCGAACAAATTTAGACTGTATAATTTTGTCGAGTGTTCTTCTTTGTATTTGGATGCCATACTACTGCAGCATATTCTTTGACCGAACATACACTGTATATAAAATTTTTAGAACATTAATATTTGAATAATCGCTTTCTAATCTCATTACGAACCCTAGGTTCCTTTGAGCGTCACTAATAATACGCTTTAATGTACATATCAAACGAATGTCACACCAAGATCCGTAATAGAATCTACGGATCATTAACCTTGTAATCGAATTGCAAATAGTTCCTCTTTTTCGTATAAGACATTACACTACATTTTGTAATGTTTAATAACAACATGTTTGTTTTGCACCAATTGGAGACTACAATGATGTCATTTTGTAAGGCTACAGCATCCGATTCGGAGGAAATACTGCGATAGATTTTTAAATCATCTGCATACAGAAGTTTGTTAGATGATGTTATTACAGCAAGCAAGTCATTTGCGTATAACAAAAACAAAAGAGGTCCAAGGTTCGATCCCTGTGGTACTCCAGATTCTACGACATATTTCCCTCGGTTATAATATTTTTGTAACGTACACGGTGTTTACGATGGCACAAATAAGACGCTACTAACTGACGAAGTTTCTCTGAAAAGTTGAAAGTTACAAGCTTGCTAAGAAGGATATCGTGATTATCCTTTATTTAAGATAGCTCAGCCTTTTGAGTATTGGAGGTCCCAGATTTTCTTCCACCGATCCTATTATTAACAATGTACGCTTTGGATACTTTAATCCTGATCTCACCATTTGGGGTGGCAGTTGCTTTCGCCCCCAAACACAACACGACAGCACAGAAGAGGCCGATTCTGGTTATCCAGGTATTAATGGAGATACCCATGTCACACTTCACTGCACTTCATGGGTCGTAAGAAACACGTCTTTCTTATTCCACACAATCTGAGGATGGTTTACTTTACCCATAACACTTTTCGGGTTATAAACCTGCCTCAGGCAGAATACTGAGCACCATAATCAGTGGCGAAGCGTGACGTAAACACATGGGAAAAGTATCATACAATGTTAAGGAAAACTTAAAAGGAAACCAAAAGTAAAATTTTCCTATATTGTTGATACCTTATTTTCTCCTGAAGGTAGAGCATAATATTGAAAACCAAAGCCAGCAAATATATTCGGAGGAAGCATGAATTCGCTTACCTCAGTAAAATTCTTCTAGATAGGTTTCCAACGCCGAGCATCTTTGATTGAATAGTTATAGTCGCTGACTTCGGGAAACGCTGAGAAAGTAGCGCGGGTTGCAAGGCTGTTAATGCCACTAGGCAAATGCCTGGATGGGACCTTTGATACAAGTTCTGGCCTCTATCTTCTCACTCCTTCTCCACAGGAATAGCAAAGTGAAATATTACGGCCTGTATCCTTAGGGTGCTGCAAAGAGCAATGATGTCATAACTTTCTCTCTCACGGTCTCTATAAGAGACCTCCGCGTAAAGGCCACCTAAGATATTTTTCAATTGAAATAGATGATAATTTTGACAGTCTTTTACTTGTCATGAATTTCGTAAACACGCTTTGATTCTTTTTAATGTGCTTTTCATAACACAAATAACAAGTGTTAACTTTCGTATTTTCAAAATGTATTCCAAGCTCTTTATTTATAATAAACTCCAATAACTTGATTTGTGCAGTATATTCACCAACGCGGATGTCAATATTTTTTTTTTGTAGGAGCAGCCTGATGGAAACGATTTGGTACAACAGTTTTAACTTCGTCTAAAATATCATTTTCTTTCCGTTACTAGAATTAAAGGTGTTTTGAAGTGAACTAAGTCAATTGAAGAAAGGTAAAGTACCTATTTTACCAGTGGAAAAAGTTGGCAAAATTCCTGGTGGAGACTAGTCAGCAAAGTCACCGGACCGTAATCCTATCGAGCATATTGAGTGGGATTCTATGCGTCAAAGCGTGGTTAGTCTTGTTTCCCCTCTCCCAACAATGGACAAAGATACCAATGGATCTGGTTGACAGCATGCATGGTTGACAGCTCTTATTAACAGCATACAGCGTATTGTTATGGGGCAAGTATTGTTGCTCGCAGTGGTCATATCCCGACCCTTATTGACGCCTGGCATCCTTAGGACTGACCACTTTGTGCTTCAGGTCCATAAAATAGTGCCCCAAGTATTCTTCATATATTGTTTTCATCACTATGTTGTTGCGTATATGAGATACCTATTAAGTTGCAAGTAACAGCTGTGCTCCAGTATTGTTGGCTTGTTATTCTGGTGTTTGATGTCCAATTATTCCTAGATTTGGTCAAGGATCTACTATGTTGTTATTTTATTATGCATGCAAAAGTAAACATCAAGTTCTAGAAAGTAGGGCCTAGTTAAATAGGAAGGAGATTGATATAACGACGATATGTTAGTCATAAGACGGTTTCGTGAAAGAAAAAAAGTAGGACAAACGGAAAAACAAGAGCAGACCTGCTGTTATCTTCAAAATCATCATAGCGATGGTGATGTGCAGGAATAAGAAACTGCGGCCAATTCTCTATTTACATGCAGAAAATGTTAAAACTTTTATTTTATTATAAAGGCTAGTGAAGCTAAGAATTCTCTTGTGTCAATATACTATAAAGAAGTAAGCACACATATGAATTTTCTAGAATGGTAGAATTTTCTATCTTGTACGAATGCTTGTAATTTAGCTCCTCGTGTCATTTGAGACTTGAAAGATCAAAATGACTTCCTTCAAAACTGATAACACAGTGACTCACATACGGAAAACAGGATATTATGTCCTCTATATTTTTTTTAAAGGAAATTTCCTCCTATTGTCACCAGAAAATAGACAGGTATTGTCATTAAAAAGAAAAAAATGAAAGTGAGATTAAACATCTGGAAAATCCGAAAATATTACCATGATGAGTTTTATGAATAGTGACAGTCAGTGGCGTAGGTAAGGGGGGGGATATGGGGAATATATCCCCCCCTTGACTATACATTTATGAATTTGGAAGGAGAGTATTTCCGGAAGAAAGAATTAAGTTATTTTTGGAAACATAATTCTTAGTTAAAATATAAAGTTAATTTGTGTTAACAGTGCTATAGCTTACGTCCGTCCCGATATAATTGTAAAATTATTCATAAATATACTGCGTTGTAGTTTCACATTTAGGAAAATGTGTTAAATAGTCTTTAGGACAACCAGTAAAATAAAAATTCTTTGAGAATGATATCGATAGCGGCTATAAAGAAAAAAAAAGACGATTTCTAAACAGTAATCTAAAGAAGAATGTAGTAATTCCTGTACTGATAGTCCCAACGAGAGCAGAACGGAAATTTTTTTAAATATAAAACATTTGAAATTTATGGTTGAAGCAGTTTTTGTCTACGTAGAGAAGAAATAACATTAACAGACGTCCTCGTTACATTATATATGATTTATAAATGAAAATTACACACACTGGAAACTTCAGATGTAAGATCTAATGTGATCTTTCAGATCATTAGGGTGGATATCAACTTTTGGTAAATTTTATTTTCTATGGGTAATGTTAGTAACTTTTGATTTCGGACCGTCACGATTATAAGAGGGCAACACATGTTAAATTTCACCAACATCCATGTCCAAGGTAGAATTCGAACCCGCAACCTTCAAGACGCTAGCCGAATGCAGACCACATTACTACCTCGGTCAGCTATAAGGGGAAAAAAGTTGAAATCAGTTATTGAAATTTGCGATCAAGTTTCGATTAAGTAATTTTTCACATGACTAAATGCAATTGAATGATTTTCTGCATTAGTGGATGAAATTCTTAATATCATATTCATGGGAAAACTTTGTTGTTAATGATGAGAATGTGATATCTTCTTAGAAAGCCTTTTATTCACGTGACTCAGCAACAATCTGTCATATCTTCCCCGAACGTGGTGTTGGCCGGAAAGTTGTGAAGAAACAATATCGGGATTCAGCGAAAACAATTTATCAAATCTGATATTTTTTTGTGTTAATTACGAGATCTTATTTTATTAAGAATATGATAGAGGTAGCAGTTTGCTGCGAAATTAAAAACTAAAAAAATCAAGAGATACTGTAACAGTACCCTGCTGTGATTTATGTATAATGCGCAACACATTCACTCAATGTGGGAGTATTTAAGACCATTCATCGACGAATATTGAATTATTTAGGATCAATTGGAACACTTATATCGGTCTGGTAAGCCCCTGATACGCCTGTTCGTGGTTAGGTACGCGCAATGCTGACCACAGCCGTTACTCAGGTGGACGTAGCTCCACCAAAACACGGACAAATGGCGTTGGGGCAGGCTCAGGGCCTATAGACCTGTTACGCCAGTGTTTTTTTTGGGATGTGGGGTGGGGTGGAACACTTATATTTTATGTTCGCTTACGGAAAGTATATATCTGTGGGATTATGGAGAGTGCAAATGTTTCATCTGTAAGCTAGCATAAAAAAATTGAAATATGAGAAGACGGAATCCATGATTTTAGAGAATTAACCTAATTCGTGTTCGAAGTAATTATCCAAGTTTCTTTATTGAACAATTTCACAAGCTCACACTGAAGGTATGCAATGAATTTAATACATTTACAATTTATTTGCTATTTTTATTCGATTAAATTAGTATTTCGCTACGATTAACCGTTGTACAGATTCGTACAAAAGGAAAGCCTTCACTTATAGAAGCGTGAATAATGCCAAAGATGCTGTTATAAATTTTGAAAGAGCTAAAGCAAATTGTCGGAAGGAATACAAAGCAAGTCGCAGTAATTTAAGTTTGGAAGAATCCATCAAAATATTTACAAAAATCCAGAAAATGAAGTCTAATTACTGTATTAGACATGCTCTTTCACGCATGTATCCCAATTTTTCTGAGGGTTTTCACGGACTTGGGAGAGGTTCAAAGAGGATCTGGATATGAAATTAGATGACAAATACAACGTGTTTTAAAATTACACCAACAAACTTCTGGTGGTGATTCCTCACGTCCAAACAAGACAAAAGTTCCTCAGATACATTATCGAAATGTGTACAGTTTCAAAGCTACAGGATCCCGAAAGCTTAGGACAATGAACTTCAGAACTTCTTATTTCGAACATCACGTAAAGTTGAGCTGATGTGGTATGGTTCTGTGAAAGACTTTAAATCTGCACTATCCCAAAATGCATATTTCAAAATTTCGCAATGGGCACGCAAAGGATTATCCAGAGGGATTAGGGATTCCCAGAAATTCTCTGAAGTGAAGGTGGTCAAAATGTGCATGAATGGGACTGTTTTCATCAGGAAACAAATAATTCGTTTGCGCCAAGTCAATACGTCGTATCTCAAGTGGATTCCATTCATCGAACGATTTTCTAAAAAAAAAGATGCGTGGTTGGATAACAAGCAGTAATAAGAATTACGTAATATCATGGAATGTTTTATTTACTTGTTATCAAAGAGATTGAGTATTATTGTCCGATTGGATGGTGGGAATGACGTGTGTCATCTTTACTCACACGGGAAGTCGTTTAATTCATGCTTATTTCGAACTACCTCCATTCAGAAATATTGTGGAAACCTTTAAGGAATCCCTTGCGCGCCCATTGCTGAATTTTGAAATCTGCGTTTCCAAATAGAGTAGGTTTAAAATCTCTCAGGGTAACACGATGTATCAGTTCTACTGTTCGTGGTGTCAGAAATATGAGAATCTAAGGTTCATTTCCCACTCTTTTGGCACCCTACAGCTTCGAAACTATGCACATTTCGAAAATTTGACAAAGGAACTTTCGTTTTATTTTGATGTGAGGAATCACCTCCAGAAGTTTGTCGATGTGATTTTAAAACACGCTGTATATAATTACGCCTAAACTTATGCTAAGTTTACAAATAAATCGGAATTTGGGAGAGGTCCATACCCACTAAACTCTGCTTGGATACGTCACTGAGCTGTATGAAAGAATCAACTTCCTAAATCAGCTATCAGAAATTATAGTATGTTACAAAAGTGTTAGGCCTATCTGAGGCTTTAAAATGAAGAAACTGAACATGAAAACAAAACTCCCACAGTTAGCAGAATTTTTAATTTTCTTTGTATACAAAATATTCTACACTAATTACAACTTTCGAAAAAGAAACTAATAAAAGTGCAATGGAAGCATATCAGGTTTCCAAACTTTTTAAAAGTGCTTCAGATTTTGTACAACTTGCACCGTTTAGCCAAAGATTATATTTTATACTCTGAAACGAATAAATACGTATATGAGCGCATAAACATCAGTAAATGTTGTTCGAGAAATTCTTGACAAAATCCAACTTGATGTTTCAAATATGGCTAAATTTGTATTAGAATTATAATGGGACTAAGCAAACTATGCAGATATAATATATTCATGCACTTAATACTTTTCTGCAATGATTGTACTGTTCTAAAATTATAGGAAAAATCCCTGAAATATATTCTTTTTAAGAAATTTGTTGGGTCGGGTTGCATAACTGCCAAGGATGTGGTTGTCTAGATATCCCCTCCCTTGAGAAATTCGTATCTACGCTACTGGTGGCAGTAATTCCTCATACTCGGTTTTTCAGTCTTGTTTTTAGCTTTTTAGGTCCTTTAATATCGTAGCTAACAAACAATTGCTTTATAATACCGCTCAGCCCGTCCGTCTTTCCGTCCATGTCCAAAAATAAATCTCGGGAACCACAAGATGTAGAAAAGTTTTTGAGGTGTCGTTGGAAAACCCTTGGTTAGACTAGCTCAGAGCTTCCAAAACCATCCTGATTGGTGCATCGGGTTACTGTTCCAACCGATATTTCTTATGCTATTTTTTTAATTTCTTCCATTCCATTAAACCTATCCACACCAAATTTAGCATAAACATTATTCGAAATAGAAAAGCCATGTAGGCGTTCTCGTCCCTACGCACTCCAGTTATCATTGTTGCCAACTTTCCCCCAAAAGATAATATTTGTGTATCTGAGATGCTCTGAAGCGACCGGAGCCTTTGCGATTAGTAGAATCGCAGAGCCAACTTCTATCCCCATGGTGCCCACTGGTATGCAACCAGTTTGCTTCTCTAACGATGTGCTATTTTTCGTACTCCTCACTGTGAGTGAACACGGAAAGCAACATTATTTTTTTAATTCTTAGCTCTGTTTTTTATAAAATAGCCAATTTTCAAAGTACTCCTAATACATCTAAAGTGTACATTACAGTATTTCTCTTAGTCAGATGGCGCCATAGAGGAACAAGAATACAGAAGGAAACGTTCCAACTGACAGACTTTAAAGCCAAAACGGCTCGCCTCCAAAACCAGGCACGTATGTAGAAGTTAGTTTCGGAAGGAGGCGAGGCCTCCGAGGCCTTCGAGGGAGGGGGTGTCTTAATTGTATTTGAGTGTCATATTTACATAAAATTACAGCTAAAACGTATTAAATCGAGTGCGAGCTGTTCTGCAATAAGGACGTTTGTGTGAAGTGACGACAGTGGTATCCCAACGCATTGCGATAACATCGCATCGCAAATACAAAAATGATGCAGATTAATTTTGTCACGCTTGTGGTAAATGTACCCCAAAGATGAACAAACATTACAACTTTTCACAATAAGAGAGCCTACTATGTCTACTTTGGTGATAAACAGGAGGACCAGGACAAATGGTATGCACCACATTACATTTGCAGCATATGCAATGTGAACATGACTACATGGATGCAAGGAAAACGGAAAAGTTTGCTTTATGGTGTGCCAGTATACTAGATGGAGCCTCGTGATCACGTAAGTGATTGTTACTTCTCTTGTCATCACTGTAATATATTCCAGTGTAAATTCAGTGGTTCTGCCAGTGTTCCATAGTGATGATGTAACAATTCCTACTCCTCCTGACACACTGGAAACTGTCAAACTGAGTCCTCTAATTTTGATGTCCCGGTATCAAATGTATGCGATGAAGATTTATGTTGTGCGGAGGCATCACAGTCACCTGAACTGTTCACCCAGAATGAACTAAATGATCTGGTGCGGAACCTTGAACTTCCTAAAATTGGGGACGAACTGTAGGGTTTACGTTTCAAAGAAAAACATTTGCTTGTTCCCAACACTATTTTAGTTTGGTACAGACAGAGGAAAAGAATATTTTTGTCTTACTTTTCTACCAGTGAAAATCTTGTTTATTGTTGCGAAGTGATTTGGTTACTTCTATTGGTGTACAATACACTTCTTCAGAGTGGAAATTGTTTATAGACAGTTCTGTACGAAGTCTAAAGCTGTGCTTTGGCACAACTGGAATGACATTCCTTTAATACCCATCACCTACGCGGTTGTTTTAAAAGAAACTTATGACAATTTTAAAGTGTTGTTGCAAAAAATCAAGCACAGTGAACATATGTGGATCTTTTGTGTAAACTTGAAAGTATTGGTTACTATTTAGTAGTACATATGCAATCTAGTGTACCAAATACCATGTTTTTTGCGAGTGGAATAATCGAGACAAGTCCAATTACTGGAACACTGTATGGCTAACACGAACACAGCTGGTTGCAGAAGAAAAAATGTATTGCGACCTCCCCTCTTTCCTAGGGAAAATGTACTTCTACCACCCTTCCACATCAAGCTCGGAGTGATGAAGCTTGTCTCCGTATCTCTTCCAGATGATGGTGACACTTTTCACTATTTAAGGTAAAATTTTGCAAATAAAAGTGCAGCCAAATTGAAGGCAAGTGTGTATGAAGAAACACAGATCCAGACTCTTATGGAAGATACTGCTTTCATTGGACATATCACTGAAGACGAAAAGTCAGCCTGGGTTTCCTTCATGAATGTGACTAAGAACTTCCTTCGTACCGTGAAAGAAGAGAACTATCAAGAAATTGTAGTCGAGATGTTCCAGGCATTTAGGAAGTTGGGATGTAAAATGGGTGTTAAGATTCACCTCCTTCACAGTCATGTTACTTACTTCCAAGATTATCTCGGGAGAATAAGCGAGGAACAGGGGTACCACCAAGACATTAAAGTTATGGAACAGAGGTACCAAGACCGGTGGAATGAGGTCATAATGGCAAATTACTGTTCGTGTTTGATGATATTCTTTCGTACCTCACCATAGACTGCGAAACGCCGCAGGGTTTAAGTGATTTAGCCTAATTTAAAACCTCAAAAATTTCTTCAACACATATGTTGAATCATTTTCATGTAGTACATGCGATTCACTTATCACTTACAAGGAAATATTTTTGCATTTAGTTGCTGTGGATTGTACTCACTACGTATAGAACATATATAATATATTACAGTAGTATTGAATTATTTAATCTTTGATTACTTGAGAACAAGAGCTAATATCCTAAAAACAATAATAGATCTGG
>JAGDQP010062252.1:1075-11907 GCA_022664845.1 Lepisma saccharinum
AAAGCTTTGCTTCTATCCAAATGTGTGTGTAGTTGTGTACAGCAAGCAGTTCGTAGAAATACCACACTGAATAAAAATAATATTTTTTTTTTTACAAATGAGTTGCTATTAGAAAAATGTTTTCCTTCTCCCCGCCCTCCTTTTTAAATTTAAATTTTATTTATGGCCTTTAGTCATATTTGTCACGGACAGGATAGCATAGGTAAAAAAATGAGGGAACGAAGCCAGCTAGGCCTAGTTTGAAGATACCATCCCGATATAGTATGGCAGGCTGCTCAGAGTGAACTTAGTATTTTTTTTTCCTCGTATACAAGAGCAATTTAATACCATTATTTACAACTAATAAGCTAGTCTGTACTATCTGCAACATAACCTAATACCATAGGATGGGCCAGTTCTCTACACCATTCCACACTGATTTCCAAGTATCTACTCCATGTGACAGATATAATAATGCATACAACATCACGCACGTTATACACAGTGTATAAGTGTGTTTGGCTACTGAAATATACCATATCCAGAGTACAACTATTAATTACAGTGCTTAAATTCTGTTTTCCACTTTTTTATTTTAGGATTTGTTACTTCTGATTTTCTCAAGGTTGGCGAAAACTTAACCACACATACTCATAAAACATAGGAAAATAATGTTATAAATGCTCACCTGATTGAATACTGTCTTTGCAAGATCATTCCTGTATTTGTTATTGCTTTTCTAGCCAATATGCTGACACTTTCATTATAATATTTCACTAGACAACTTCGTAGGGCGCCTGCCGCCATACCGTTGGAGCTGAGTCAGACAAACAAAGAACAAGCGCATTTCGTTAGACTTAAGAGAACAAAAGACAAACGCATAGCGTAGGTATTGTACGAATGTTTAATAGATGTATATTAGCTATTCACCGATCGACAAGTTGCAGATATCAATCTTTATTATCTATTAGACGTATAATAGTTGTCAAACTTAGACCTTAGACGTTATGTAGCTCTCTATACCTGCTTCAGATATCTATTATACATAATGTGCTATGTGGGTAGGTCCGCTCCCAGCAGAATGCCATCCAGACAAGTTTTTGCAGTCACATGAGGCTGTACTACCGGGACGGTACCTTCAAACTAGGCCCTAGCCGACTTCGTTCTAATGCTGTCCCATCTGTGTCAAAGATGCCTAAAAGTCATAAATAAATTTCCAATTTAAAAAGATGTGGGAGAGGACAGGTTTTCAAATAACAATTCATTTACGTTGCCAGGTGTTGCTTTTCTACAGCGTGGTTATGTTAAAATCTATTTACTGAACATATTTTCCCCACTGAAATTATTGTCAAAAACTTGTTAACAATGTTCTCAGCACATTTAAAGTGGTACCTTGTAAAAAGTTGTCTGATAAGCTGTTATGAGTAGGCTACATTAATTATACACAACAAAATTAATATTTGGAAATTTACGCAAAGTGGCATTTGCCAGACGCATTGCTTGTTATGCACGTTCAATAAGACGCCACCAAATTGCTTTGTGTATCATGTGTTTATTCCGAGTCAAGGTCAGTGCCACTCAAATAATGGTTGTGGAGTGTCAATGTGTGTAGGCCTACCGTATACGTGCGAGCGTGGTTCTGCGCAGTGTTTGGTCAAACGTTGGTAAACTTCAGTATGGGCCAGTCTAGAAATTCTGTACTTCGGTCCCGTCACGATTTGCCCCTTAGCCATTAAAATCCACACTCATGCCCCTTTCGGGACTCGAACCCGGGACATTCTATTTGTTGGCCTTCCGTCGTAGACCGCACGGCTACCCGGCAGGTCATATCGCAGTGTTTATTTGCAATAAACTTTCGTTTGGCGAGAAGGAATTGAATTTGATTTTATTTATGGTCTTTATGTATTTTAGGCTCAGGGTGGGACAGAGCAAGGAAAGAATATCTTAGAAGGTAGTCGGCCAGGTCACATTTGGAGGTACCATCCCTGCATTTGCCTGGGACAGGAAAAAACTTGTACAGCAAGACTATCAGGATTGGCGGCCGCTGAAATCGTACCTATCAACTTCCAATTGCAAAGCCAACTGAAAAGGCCGCTCGTGTGGGGGTGGTGGTGGGGTATAACACCCTGGATAGTTACAGTATGTTATGTTAAGACTGCTGAGTTCGATTTACCGTGCTTTTCCTAAACTGGATTTGTTCAGGGAGTACGTATTGCCAGTGTCTTTCCCAAGATTTTCAAATTAGGGACTTCTAAGTGTGAAATTGTAGGTTTCTGTCAACGGTTGATCAAGCTTTCTGTTTTTTTTTTTTTTTAGTAGTTTTATATTAAGGTTGTGGAAATTTGGAGGGGTGTGGACATACTTCAAGGACTGTTTTATCGTCCCACTATACTGTGTGTTTGGACATGTGAAGAAAGATTCTCATGCGATTTCAAATTTTGCTTGAATGAAACCATAGTCAGGAAAACATTAAGTTTGGAAATCACAGGCTCTTCACTCTTGACTACATGTTTCTATATTAAATTCACTTCCAAAAAAAATTTTCCAGCATTTTGTGCGGCCAAATACGAACCTTGTAGAGACCCATTATTTGTTCAAAAGCATATTAAGATTCTATACACACTATATTGTTGCTGTTGTTTTGCTGTTTTTTATTTGATCTTCAGATTTTAATTATTTCTTTGGTGAATTTGTTGTTCATTTCTCACTATCATGATTATGTTGTAGGTTAAATACTTTGACATATGTGGCTACAATAGCACGACAAATGTGATTATTTTAGAGTCCAGGACCGAAATGGGAGGAGTCCTTCATCTCCTCTTCAAATCTCCTACCTTGCTTAAGGTATTTTTCATTTTTTTTAAATCAAGGTCTGAGAAACTATTGTAATTTTACGAAAATAGCTTATAGCTTAGATGGTCTTAAATGTATGTTTTTAGTATGTTTTAAGTATCCGTTATATTCCTTCTTGTAATAATACTTTTTCTTAGTAAATATTCTTGTTATTTCAGTTCAGCTTCTTGAGACCAATTGACGGCGCGACGACAAATGACTGTGTGTTGGTGACTTCTTATAAATGAGGTTCCACAAGAATTCAGTTGGAAAGGAAGAGAGAGGAAGAAAAAGTAATGGAAAGCGCAAATCATTAAAATTATGTTCGGTGAGTGTTTTATCATTAATTGTAAAGTAATATTATCATATTTTACTAATGCTTTTGCATAATAAAGTAATATATGAGCGACTTGGGGAATAATATGGTTGGTTGGCAAGGGCGCCCATATGGGGAGGCAAGGGGGGGCGCTCGCCCCCCCCCCCTAGCCGGAGAAAATTATACTATGCAAGATAGAAAACAAAAATAAAATGTTTATATGTACTTTCTATATTTTATTTATATATATTTTGTCAACACAACAAGCTTTGTGAACCAATTAGAGTGTTGATATTTAAAATGCTCATTTACAGACATTTTTATTACAATATTTCTAAATGCGTTCGAACACGAAGAAGACAGATCACATATATACAATTCGATGGAAGTTCTACACATTTCATTGTAGGTAGTTACATATTCTCCAGATTGGTGATTTCATCATTATGTTGTCCATGCCTTTTTGCAGTGGAAGAGACTAGTGTTGTCTACGCGAGTTTTTCATGACGGGACACGAAACTGTAACAATGATACCAAGTTTGTGCAGTCAAAACTATTTTTAATTATTTTCCTAAGAAATAACAGATCAGAAATGCTACGTCTTTGCTCTAATGAACATAAGCATAGTACATTTTCTTTAATGTAGAATCGTTTTTAAATTTTCTTACCATTCTTATTACAAATGCTAGAATTTCAAAAGCTTCATTTGTAATAGTTTTTATGTGACTGTTAAACGTCTATTTCATATCAAACGTGACACCAAGATTTTTTATCTAAGTCGGGCCTACTAATGAATTTAACAATTAAATGTATAAATTGTTTTATTTGTACTGAATGATAAAATTTCGTATTAATTGCAAGTTGATTGATAACGCACCAGTTAGTAAAGTTGCCTAAACTATGCTGTAGTTTTATGGCATCTTCATGAAATTAATTTTAGCATATATTTGAGGTCATCCGCAAATAGCACTTTTTCATTATCTGGTAAGAATTGCGATAGGGAATTAATGAACAAGAGGAATAACAACGGTCCAAGATTCGAGCCTTGCGGGACTCATGACAGTGCTATATATTCGTCAGATTTGTGTTCCTTAAACAGAACAGACCGTCTGCGATTAGTTAGATAAGAGCACATGAACCTAATCAAAGATAGAGAGAAGTGATGGTGATTTAATATACCTAGTAATACATTGTGATTAAGTCTGTCAAAGTCAATATAAATTGCACCTATTTGCTTTCCTTTGTTTAACGAGTTTTCAATAAAATCTGTAACAATTGTAAGGTTCGTTACTGTGGATTTTTGTGAAACAATGCTATGTTGTTTAGTTGAGATAACTGCGTTCAAATGATTAATAATTCGTTGATATACAATCAGTTCAGAGAATTTTGCAAATATTGGTATGATTGCTATAGGCCTGTGGTTGGTAATTTCTAGTCTGTTGTTTGTTTTAGGTATAGGACCAACTAAAGCAGATTTCCATTTGTTAAGTAAAATGTATGTTTTAGTGCCAAGTTGAAAGCAATCAATAGGGTATATTTAAATTTATCAATACATCCTTTCACTATATACCAGGGTATACCATCAGATCTAATTGTCATTTTGGATTTTACATTCTTGACAGCCTTTCCTATTTCGTTCAAATGTATTTGATCAACAGGCAGTATTCAGATTTGCTATCAAAATTACTCAACGGTTGAGAAGAGGATACAAATTCTGATTGGAAGTACTGTGCAAACGTATTAACTATTTCTTTATTATTACACAAATCTGACCTTGAAATTTTAATATATTTGGGGGAAGATGTTTTGGTTTGTTTTTAATAAATTTCCACAGTTTTAACATTAAGCTTTCTAATAACGTCTTTAGCAAACCAGGACAGATACTTTGGGATATTTTTTTTTTTTTGCAGGGGTACACATTTGATAATTATTTCAAAAATAATATCTTAAAGTTTACTAAGTCATTATTAACATTATTATAATCGTTTAAGCATTTCCAATCAACTTCCAGTATACTTTAAAAGTAGGTTTAATGTACTTCATGACATGGTTCTTTTGCGCCCTTAATTTAGTAAATATTGTAGTGGTTGATAACTTTTAGTAAATCATAGATAAACTGTCATTTTATTCTTGCCCCCCTCTGAAAATCACAAGATGGGCGCCCATGTTGGTTGGTATGGTTGGTAAGCACCAACATAATTTTTCACAGTATATTGAAAAGGGAATGTAGTCATGTTTAAATCTTGAAAATTTTGTTGTAAAAATTTTCTTGAGATATACTGATAATCATTTGATACAATATTTTTGTTTTACCAATTATTTTCGCTTATTAAGATGCATTTGACTTTTCTTTTCGCCCTGTTTAACAAAAAAATAATTATGACTTTTACTGTTTTGCGTCCTCGAGTTACTCTCGAAAACTCGGGCAAGCACCCTATTCATTTAGCAACAGCATTGACCTCTGTCTAAAAGTGATACTGGACTGATTGATGTCATTAAAGTTTTAAAGAATATGTGAAGCCAGGGAGCAGAGAAGACATTTAATCTCGATCGTCCACTTGCAGAATAAACCAATATGCCCCAAATTTTCTGTTTCTTATGCTTTTTATCGTTGTAGGCCCCGTTTTTTATTTATGTCTTAATTATTGCAAGAAATATTAATATGATTTACAGCAAGCACTATTATATACACAGTCCGGTACATGCATAACTTATGAATTAAGATAATCAAAGACGGGATCTCACAGCGATAAGAAGCGTAAAAAACTTATTAATTAAAACTGAAAATTTGGTCCATATTGGATTAGACTGGAAGTGGACGATCGAGGTTTAATGTTTGCTCTGCATCTATCATTCGATGCTAGCCGATTACTCCAGTATCGTAACGTAGAGCTCGATGACCAAGAGTAACACTATTGTATAATATCAAAATATCTTACGATAAAAAATGTCCCTTGAAACGACTTGAGGACAGAAGAATAAAATGGGCTATTACTTCCTCCTCCTTAGTTCTAGGTGGAGCTTCAGATATACTATCTGAATTTTTATTTTCTTGTTTCCAACCATACACACAAAGTCGTATTCAAAATTTTCAAATACTTTTTTTTTTTTTTGTGACTAGCGCTATACTACCAAGTGACTAACAACGGATTATTAGCATTGTCAGTTACTCGTTAGTACAGCGAAAGCCACTCCAAAAAACGTTTCTAAATACGGCTGAAAACTTGATAATGTTTACGATGTATTAACATTGGTCTAACTAGTGTGGGATTAGGGGAACCAGGCCCCCTTTATTATTAATGCTCCCCTTAGAGCTGATTACCCGTCCTCTGACTTTAAAAAATTATATGTATAAATAAAAATAATTACAACGCCAGCTCATACAGCTTTTTTTTTAAATAAGGTTGGAAGCAATATTAATGGTAAGGGAGTAGTTTATTTAGATTGTCTTTCGTGCAATAACTAAGAAACTGGGAACTTAGTAATATGTTAACTGGGTAGATGTCTGACCTTTAATGTAGGCCTAATCAATTTTCTCTTTATAATGTAGCAATTTATTGAATAACTGCTCAGAAAATTCATTAGTTGAAGCAACTTTTCGTAAATACTACAGTACCTATTGTAACTGGCAGCAGAGCAAAGAAATTTAATTAAGATATCACCAGAGCAGACATTGGATCGCCTACTTTCTAATCTAATATGGACCAAATTTTAAATTCTAAATCATGTTTTTCACGCTTGTCATTACTATGTTACCCGTATTTGATTTGTATCACTTCTTGACTTATGAGCGGAGACGACGCCAGGATCAAAATGCAGGGGGTGTGTGTGTAAAGGTTATATGTATACAAACAATACTGATATAACTGAGAGGTACAAGGGGGCTAAGATAGATTTTGGGACATTTTCTCCTACCCCTACATTTTTCAGTGACAACCAGTGGTGTAGGGGGGGGGGCGCTTAATTCACAGATAATTTGTTACAATATGAGTATGGCAAATACCGTGTACATTAACGTGTGTGTATCTTTGTAGTATAGCAATAATAGCATTAATGTCACTCTTACTACACGAATAATCAACCGTACTTGTGAATAAAACCCTAGCCAGGAAATAAATTTTATTATTTTCACTACGAAAGACTCTGTCGAAGCTCCTTAAATTGTTGTGGCTTTTAATTAGACAATGACACGAAGTGCCCCTATAGTGTAAAACTTCAGAGTCATCTCCGGCCTGGGCCAACGATGCCAAAAGGCCTTTAATAAATCCAGACCTCCCGTTTAGTCTGTCACAGAATATAACATTACATAATAGATACTTTCTACGTAAAATAAAATATGTGCTAAAAATAAATAGAAATTAAGACAAAAATGCAGGGTTTGCACTGACCTCTAAAGAAAGTACCGGGTTGGCGCTCTGGTCCCACTACATCTTTGCAAATTTTCACCTTAGCTGAACATGTCAAGTCGTCGCTCCAAACACAAAGTGATGTAAATAAAAAAAATGCATTTTTATAGATTCACGGCCAAACTTTGTATCCTCGAATAATCTGTAGATGCTCGTGGAGTAACAAATTGAATAGGCCTAGGTTCATTACAGACACATATAAACTACAACATAAGCCCTAACTTTAGAAAAAAAACAAGCAGCACCGTTTGACATACATAGAGTTACGAAATAATATATTTTTTTTTGAGTTAAGTCACTCCGTGTTTGAAGCAACAAATCAAAAGTTAACCGTACATTCAAGATCGCATAATTTTATTTCATATTTAATGTGCTGTAGTTCATTAAGCCTACTGTTAGAGATAGCGAAGCGAACTTCTAGATCGAGGAGGGAATTCCACATCTCCTCCAAAATAAATCCCTGGTTATATATTTTACAAATGTGAAACAGCGAATCAAAAAACAGTCTAGTATTAGTCGAAAGTTCTTGTTTACAATACTAAAAATCGTAATTCACAATACAAATTTAAAAAAATATTTCAATATAGAGACCCAGCCCATGATCTAGTTGCTACCTCAAGTTTTTCCAGAGTTGCACCAGGCAAAAGTAAGGATGACAGCTGGACAAAGGCTCTGACAGTTGTCTTTCCCATCCCTCACCCTGGCAG
Organism: Lepisma saccharinum; assembly: GCA_022664845.1. Classification (NCBI taxonomy): domain Eukaryota; kingdom Metazoa; phylum Arthropoda; class Insecta; order Zygentoma; family Lepismatidae; genus Lepisma; species Lepisma saccharinum. Next base: position 9,316 of record JAGDQP010062252.1, read on the forward strand.
AGTACTCTCCGAGGAACATCATTCCTACAACGATCCGACCACTTCAGAACTATCTACAGGGGACAAATTGAACGTACTGCTTCGGAACCCATGTTACTGTTGGTTAATTCCTTAGGACATTATCTGCATCTGATAGAAGTCCATGGCAAACCAACCATCCGTTCACTTTCCCGCCCGGTATGATACCTAGACAAAGGTCCTGGCCGCTACTTTCTCATCCTTTGCCCAAAAGAGTGCTAGCCGTGGGACGTCATGCTTCTGATTGGGGAGCACTAACGTCATAGTTACCTGTTGTGCCTACTAATGTTCAGTAAAAATAATTTAGAATTGCTAAAAATTGGCTTTGAGCATAGACATAGAAGTTACTTAACGTATTAGAATCTCACATTAAATGAGTTAACACTAATTTAAATTCAATTTCGATTTACAAGTGGCACAACAAATTAAAATTAACGACCAATGTAGTCGTGCGGTCTGAGCGTCTCCAAAGTCGCGAGTTGAAATCCCGCCCAGGGCAAACGTTTGTGAATTTTAACAAGCATTGCATTCATTTAATTGTGAGGGGCGAAGTCGAAAGGTACTAAAAATGGCTCATACAAAACAAAGTTTACCAATGTTTTAAATATTAAAATAGTCTTCCCCGAAAATGTAAAAAAATAAAAAATAAATAAACACTTTGGTGTCAGTAGCAGTCCGATTATTTCTGTTTCTTCGTACAAGTGACCTTAGAATATTAAAAAAAATGCACTTTGAAAGCATATGAAGAGGCAAAAGTAAGGATAAGTAATAAATCCTCCTTCCTTACTTCAAGACAGAGCTTCTTAATTTCATCGGATTTTTATTTCTTGTCTTGATGTGAATTTGAGTCGTAAGTTGAAATATAGTAAACAGAGTGTTATGGATACCTAAACCAGATTTATTATCAAATCAAGAATATTAATTCTCAGAATACCACCATCTTAAACGGGAATTTTTAAAAAAAATCTATAATCTGTATCACATTGTGTGAGGTATATAAAAATGACATGTTACTTAAAACTCTTATACTTGAAAAGTATGTTCTATTTGTTAGCGTCAAGCAAAACGTCTACGAAAATACTTTATTGTACCTAAATCTCACTTTTTTTTATTGATAAATGTTAATTCGAGGCTGTGTTGTTTCTCTCTTAGCAAAGGGCACCATTTATATTGTTTTAAACTCCTTTCTGTAAGCTACAAAAGCAACTATGACCTAAACCCGTGACTCGGAGGAATCATTCTTCCAGTAAAGGGATGGGAAGAGAACGGCCAGGGTCTCACTTGAGGCACCATCTTGATATTCGTTTTGTGAACCTGGGAAAAGCCATAGGAAAGTCAGGACAGCTGCATATTTCTTTGAAACTGCGCTACATATTTTTCCGACGTACTGCATTTCCATTGTTACATTATTCACTTGAGTATGAAGATGGTATAGTGTATGAATACTTTCAACTTAAGTGTTTTTTTACATTCTGTATTGAAATTCGTGATCAATATGAACAATACAGTTATTGTAAACATTTTCAGCATTACAAATCCTCTGTATTTCAGGTCTTGTGTCAAGTGGATTAATTATAAGTAGATTGAAAAGAATATGAAATAATAATAACAAAAAAAAAAAGTTTCGCCAGTCAAAGGGAAGGGGATAAAAGCAAATGAGAGCTTCAGAGAGCAAGGATTTCCTGTTTAGAACAAGGAACATCATCATGTGCAGAATTAACTAAGAAAAAACTATCACCAGTATTAAAAGATTTCACAGGATTTTCCATTTTTCTGGCACTCAAACGAAATACAATCCATATACATTATAACTATATCTATCTCGGTTTACATATGATTACGTTTGTGGTTTACATATATTGAAGAACTAAATTTACGTATCTTGCTAAATATATTTTTCAATCAACGATCAAGATGATGGTTGTTTTAAGACAAAAATTGTATGTGCTTGAAAATAATAAAATGTTTAATCAAAGTTTAATTATTGGTCTTTTATATTAGTTACCATTTGACCACTTATCAGCTATAGTTCTTTGAGAAAATGATGTGTTAGGGACTATGTGGTGAAGGGCATGTTTCACGACCCATCTAATATATCTTTTTACTCTTCTGCTTGTTTCTCCCAAGATAGCGGCGAAAGTTGGTATTGAAAATATGTAGAACGATTATTCTGCCTATAATATACTTTGTTCATATTAGAAGGAACGTTGCAAGCATAGTTGAAAAATATATGGAAAGGAAATGAAGCATTCCAGAAATGTGCTGTGATTATTTTGTTGTTAATGTAAAATAAATTAACTGCAGTTTTTAGTTGTATATACCTAGTGCCACCCCATTACATAAATAGTAACGCTCACTGTATTATAATCAATATCCAGGATTTTGTGTAAAATAAATTTACCAAAGTGCATGCATATTATGTGCATTACTGTACTTGTATGTTGTGCTATATGTTGTCCTTATGCACTTGTCGGAGGAATTACGGCCGTTGGAGAGCACACTTCCAAGAAGAATTATGAGGTGAATGCAGAAGTCAGAGCGGTACTAGCGTGGTATTCGCCTCATGAGGCAGAG
>JAGDQP010062253.1:0-10267 GCA_022664845.1 Lepisma saccharinum
TATTACAGGCCTCACAGGGTTATTACCAGTATTTGAACTATAAGTCACTTTCTTTATCTATGCTCACGAGAGTCACCTTTTTAAAAAGAAATAAACGAAATCATTTGTATATTTAGAACGAAAACTTCAAAATTAGTTAAATATGTGCGTGAAGTGTTAAGATTATGAGCGTAGTAATGAATTAATAAAGAGTTCATTAACTTATAATATTTTTAAATTCAATTTTCGTTTATATATATATTGTTTTGTTCAAAATTTAACAAACTATGTTCTTTTTCTTAAATTTAAAAATCATTGTACGTAGGTGTAGGACAAGGAAACGATTTTTTTCCCCCTTATTCAGAAGCTTAATTGAAAAAAAAAAAGTATGGATAACTCTGGATCCTACTATTACCAATATAAGACAACAGTATATGTTTCTTCGTTTTGAAACAAATTTTACAAAAGGAAAAAAAAGAGGCCATACCCCATCCAGGATTCAGCTGAAATGTTTACAATAGTGGACAAAATAATTTCTGAAGCTATTTTTTTAATATATACAAAGTAAGCATTATATACGAGATAGCAGTTTTTATGACATTTTCTCTTTAGACCAAGTAATCTTGTACACACGTAAAAACAAGTAGTTACTGTTTAATTTGAATATTAAGTTGTTGAAATTATATTGCGTTTATTGCAACAACTAAAACATTACAGCTGCAATCTTAACCGGCCTTGTCTTGGTTGGGGATACTCACTAAAAATACAACGTATGCGTTTTACTTAATAACAGAGCCTTTAATATTGATTGTCGTAAAATCACTTCGCTACTCACGTAACACGTGCATGCAAATCAATATACCAAGGTATAAAACGTATGTAAATACATTATAATTGGCACTGACACGATCATTCCATCCCCCCCCCCCCTTGAGAAAATTTGGTCACTATTTCAATTAATTTTAGTTCGCATTCTTAGTGGAACCTGTGCTATTAATACAGTATTTTGTATAGGGGTTCGTAGTGGCTGACTTGCTCATTATTTGGATATGCTTATATGTACACACATTAAGGTGTATTAGCGGTGATACAAAAGAAGTTACCAGTTCCTGTTAAACTTGAGCGAAAACATGTGTGATTAAACTTCTAGTAAGTGATTTGCAACGTTCGTTTTTTCTCGAAAATTTAAACTCAGGAGCCTTTTACTTTACTGTATGAAACTCTGAAGAATTTGTAGAAAAACTGATAAACAGAACTGTTGTCAAAAATTTCTCATTTGACCAAAGAAGATGGCAATACACAGACATCATGAAGAATCAAAGCAGTACTATTTGTACCAAAAATAGGGACCTCACTTTTTTTTTATTATTATTATTTTTTTGCCCCCCTCATCTGAAAGCTCTTAAAGTCGCAGTACCCCGATGTTTCAGAGCTGACCTGTTATTTTCTTCAGGGATGTACTGTTAATATCTATGACAACGTGTCTCTTCTTGTGTTAGAAAACTAATTACTCGAATTAAAAACCAGAAATAGAAAACTTAATATACAAGCAGGACCTTCCGTGTGCTACCTGATCCACTCCTTTTCTTTCAACAATTTGGTTCGTTACTTGCAATTAAGAATTTCGTCAACCAATCCTGGCTGAGTAAGTAGATATTGCTATGCTATCTAATGTAATGAAACAGTACATTAAATTACCATTTCTGAGCAGAACATAAATGGTAGCTTAATTTTCCTGACCCCAAAACATGGTATTGTAACATTCATACTTTGGCTGCTCTACATTGAGGTTAATGAAACGCCGTCACTAGGTATTTCGTTAAAAGATTAAAATTATTGTGTAGCTTAAAATTGTACTACAAAACCCTCACATAATTTAAATTAATTTTTAAATGCGAGGTCGTTGTTTTAATACATATAGGGTGTCCACAAAAAGTGATTGTTTTTGTCTACCCCGAACGGGTTTCCACATTTTACTGGAATAGCAAATCTATAAATTTTTCCTTATTTCTGTGTATCGCCAACTTTTCCGCTTGGTATAACTACCGTCAGTTTTGGTTTGTTGCCTAGAATTTGAGTTCATTCCATATGTATCGTATTATGTTTGACATGCCAATTCTGTAATTTTGTTTTCTATTGCCAATTTAAACCTCCGTGAAGGTGCTGTGATAATTTGGAAAACGTAGAATGTTTAGTTTCTTTAGATCATTGTATGTTTTACTTGTGTATGAATGTAGTGATTAGGTGTTCACTTAACCTGTAACAAAAGGTTATCGAATTTATAAATTATTTTACGAAGAGAAAATAAATGGCGAAGTTTTAAAGTTATAATTTATAGTCAGTTGTTGTACTTACGTAATCCACTGTTGGAAATGAAGATATTTATGTTACAGACACCCGCCTTGTAACACCTTGTACACCTTGTTAAGCCACGTATAGAAGTTACATATTTGTGATGGATTATTACTATCGCTATATTGTTACCGGTCTAATGATCTGCGTATCGCTGAGCCGAATCATTGTTTATCTTCCACGTGTGCTGATTTCCTCGTCAGATTCCAGCGATAGATCAAACACACCTCTTAAAGAATACAAGAGCACATGCAATATGCATATGAATGAGCAGACGGTGATACGGCTTTAGCAGCATTCAAATTGAATATCAAGTTAGCTGACAGTCACTGTAATTAGTCTTTGTTGGTCCAGTTTTGGAACCAAAGCCAATTTCCGACTGTCCTTTAAAATTGCATTCTGAGCTTCGAGGTTATTACTCTGTAGGTACACTCGTTTTTAATTCTCTGCGAGAACGTATTTCCGTTTATGTATTTGAGTGTAATCACAAAACGGTGCCTTGGCTTGGTCCGAGATCTCGTGCGCTTACTATGTACCAACGGAATGAAATGTACCAGATATTAGAGTAACAGTTAAAAGTGCGACATTGCGATAACGCATGTTTTTCGACGTGCAGTAATAAATGAGTTTCGTCTTGTCTTTTTGTACAGAAAAGATATGATGTAAACGAGTGATAATGCAAACTGCTATGGTCATTTTTTTTTATTTTTTTTTTCGAGTACAGTTACTATTGGAATGTTTCTCGTGTATTTTCTGCTGTAAAGGAACGGTAGTACCGGTCATGGACGATATGAATTTGAAAACCGTAGCTGGCATGTATTGTGAAGTTCGGAGTTATGATGCGAACAATGATAGTTTATAATCATTGAGAATACGAAATTTTAAACAATTTACACTCTGCGAAGGACATTACGTGCACAGTAAACGACTTTCTGACATCTGTCTTCATAGTAAACCTCTTGTGGGCTCCAGTTGGTATATTGTAAGAATTCCTGAATTACCAGCTATTTGAAATAGTCTTTTCTTGGATATCAGTAGGTGATCAGAACGCATTGTGCTCTAAAGATGTCTAATGATTGGTGTCAAGATATTTGAAAATTAATCCAACTGTGTAACCACACGAAAAACTCAAAATTTTCATAAGACCTTTTTGTCGCCAACAGCTTCATTCTATAAATAAATATAAAAAAAAGGCACCAGTTATATCTCGGAATGGAACTTAAAATCGCGTGGTTACAGGATATATTCCCGCCGGGGCCCATTGAACGAAGTGGTTCGGAGCCCACCTTATCCAAAACTGTAGATCCCGTTCGTAGAAACTCGCCAGCTTGCTTAGGACATAAATATCAGTTCAATCAATGAAGGTATCATGATATATTTTTATTATGTATTTTACAGGGAAACTCCGTCCAGTTCTATTAAACATGAAGATGCAGTTTTATTTGACTAAAATGATTCCATTATTGTTAATATCGGCTTATTTGCTTATGAACTGTGAAATAAGAAAACTGCTTAGAGAAAATAAGTTTAATGGATAAAGTATTTATAGTTCCTGAAAAGCTTTAGTAGTATTCTTTGTTTTGCCTGATAAAAAGTAGTTTTAAGTATGATCGTATTTATACCTAAGTATATGGGTTTACTGTGTGATCTCTAAGAGTAGCAGTATTTTTTTCATTCTATCAACATCATCATTAGTATTTGAAGAAATGAATGCTCGTAACCAAATAGTATTGTCTAGTATGATTTTTAGGTGCTTTCAAAGATTAATTCGTTTCTTAGATATTAAAATGCTCTTTGGATCTATTTCTAGTATAAATATGTTTCCTAATTATTTTTTTCATGTATTAAAACCGTATTTTTTTGTGTAGCTTTAATGTACAAATGTAAGTTACTTCTCAAGGATTATTTTTCCTATATTAAAATGTAATTTTCAGGACATTTCGATTGTCGTTTGTCAAGAATGTTAATATAGAATAGGCTTGGAAATGTGTAGGTTAGTTTTTAATATTTAAAATGTACAAGTATTATTATTTTTAACTGTGTAAAAGCATTTACAACACATTGCTCAAACTTTTGTTTAATGGAATGATGTTAGGAGGATATCACACCCAAGGCGTGGAAGAAACTATCTTCTTCCTCTTAAAAGCTTAACGATGTAGATCACCCCCGCTATCGTGGTATATGCACTGTCCATTTATTTATATGGGAATATTATTACTTGTTTTATATATCACAGAACCAGAATATTCTGGTTTCACGTCATTTCTCTTGATGGCTGTTTTGAGTCGTATTGTTTTTTCAAATGTGAAGTTACTTCCAATATTTGAGCGTAATGGATTATTAATAGACACAATATGTCAATGGGAAATTATATTGTCTGGGTAGATAGTAGTGGATTTTTATAAAATATCGTGATGTGACGAAAAACTAGAAATTACACTCCTTGGAAACAAAATTATTCAACCAATTCCCATGTATATCAGTGGAAAGGGGCTATCCAACACCGTTAAGTGCAAGAAACTGGTGATCCTTTCCAAATAGGATTATCGGCTATATATATGCCCCTCCCCCTTCAGTAGCATTATAATAAAGAATTAAAGTGGGAATAGAAATTCATGTAAGCAAAATCTGTAGCAGAACGTGGAGAAGGCTTACTATAATAAAAGACAATTATATTTTAATTTAATCAATATAAAAAAAAAATATGGAGAGAAACAATTCATAATGTTGCTTCTTGAATCTGGTCCTCTTAGTGAGTGCAGGAGTTGTGTGAAAAGATACGTAACAGTAAGTCCTCCCAAGGTAAAATAAACTCATTATTTTAATTGCAACAATTTATTTAATTCCAGTTAATATTTCGAGACAAATAAGACTTTATATATATATATGAGCGGGAGGAAGCCTCCTTCCACTGTTTGACACATTCATTAGAGTTGCCATCTTTCATTAAGTGCAAGAACAGCGTAAGTGCAAAAAATCGTTTTGAGATATTGGCTTCTGAAAAGTGAAATACCATATGCGTACCTTATTACTGCCATCTGTTGACGATAAAATGAAGTAGGACGATCGTAGAAACATACGGTTTAAAGCATCTGCTTCTACGAACGTTGAAGATTGTAACTTTGTGTTTTCCACAATAACTGCGTAAGAGCACTTACACCACTATTGCACCGAGATTTTTAATTGTAGGCAACTATAATAGCTGGACTTGCTGTAAGTTTCAAGGTAAAATTCTTGATTGTAATGCGTTGGGTCTTTGAGAGCTTTATTCTTGTGTTGATACTGGTTTTTTACAAAACTAATAGCTTTATTGATACACTATAAGGAGGAGTAATAAGTGTTTTGACTGTTTATTGTTCCTTCCACTCAGGGCAATTCGCTGTGAGGGAAAACCAAAAACAAGTGACAAAATTTGACCTGAAAACTAACACACATTATTTATGTAAATTAGCAAAACTGTGATATTTTGAAAGAGTACATTTTTGGCTAGCAAATGCATTTCTATGTGATTCAATACAAAATTAATATTTGTTCCTTTACATATTTTCACTGGATTGTGATAAACAGTGGACATTCATGTTTATAAGACTGAAGCTTGTGTGATATCCATGCTTTAGAAAAAGTCGCGAGTTTGAAAAATGTAGTTATATATTTTTTTTCTATATGACCAGATCGAGTTCTGAAAAGAAACTACACTTTCTGAAAATTTTGATGCACCGTATGCTTGTGATATTGTTCATTCCTTATTAAAACCAAATCAAGGCTAAAGGAAAAGTAATGTAGATAGTAGATATGATATAAATATTATATTTTTTGAACTTATACAATATTAGATGTCAGAAGAGGCTGTAGAATTTTACGGACCTACAAGCAACAGAAAAGCAAGGAAAAATATTTGTGGATCTTCAAATTCAATACAAATAGTAAATTTATTTTTAGTTCCCCATTAGCGTAGTGATTTCGTTTTTATTTTAATTGTCAGTGGATAATAAGAATATTTTAGACAATACTGAACAGGTCTGAACTGTATTACTTTGACCAAAATTGAGGGTGTTTTTCAAAATCCCGTGTATCAACCGTAGATGTTCCTTTTTTGGTCATTAACAGGCCTTTTCACTTTTTTTTTTTCTTTTCTCTCGTGTGTCTAACTATAGAACCTTAACTGGTTACTTACGATTCTAGGCTGGCCAAAATTTTGTAAGTCGCCCAGAAATGTTACTTTTTTTTATGCTAAAGGGACCCTCGAATCTAGTTGTTTATTATTACCGTATTTCTTCATTTCATTATGTAGCCTATATGAGCAGATATGGCCTAAGTCCGTCACGTGTGTAGGCAAGCGCTTCTGGGAGCGGCTTGGGGAGGGAGTTGGTCTAGGTATCATACCAACATTCGCTTGGTAAAACTGGAGGAAAATTGTGAAAAATTTCCCCTCAATATAGCCGTCAGCAGGACTCGAACCTGGGTACCGATTTGAAATTGCAGTTGCAAGCACCAACCAAACCAAGAAGCCCTAATATTAACCAGTAGAAGTAGCCGAAAAGTTATACGGTTTGAACGTAAAACTTTTCCAACAGCATATATATATACATACATACACAGGATTTTCTTGCATTATATCACTGCCCCCCTCCTTCGTCTGACCAACCGGCCGTAGCTCTGTTCTAGAGCGTTGCCTTTGCATTCGAAAGGTTCTGGGTTCCATAACAGCGGGCGACAATTCTGATGGATTTTTCGAGGGTTCTTCCTCAGTCACACCAGGCGGCAAGTCAACAAATACATACGAAGTTTCAATATATTAATTTTTGCAAGCGTCAAAACTCTTCTCGATAGGTGTACCTTGAACCTAGGCCCTTTCCACTACCCCAGCCCAGCCTCAGTCATAGATGCCTAAAGGCCATAAATTCAAAGTTCAAATTCTCCTTTCTTTAAGAGTACCAGTCTCTCTGTTTGGTGGGTCTAGAGATTTAGGAAACAAGCATTTTCCATCATACGGAATTTATCCATTTAATCCCTACTCTGTGCATTTCCTAACCGTGTGACGTTTATAAACTAAACTTTTTTTTAAAAGCATTTGAAAAGTTTTGCATAAAAAGTTGGATCAAAATGGTTTCATTAGCCTTTGAACAAAAACTTACGTTTGAGGGTTAAAAAAAAAAAAAAATCTCAATCTTTTGTAGAAGGAACACTGATATGTTGAGAAATTTTGCTGTAGCCATCGATTTCAATTATTTAGAACCTCTTTCTGTTGCTTTGGTCCGAGTATTATGTGTTTGTTCATTTGATTTTATATATATATATGTAAGTTTGCCATTTGGGGATGATCATGGCCAGTTTAAAATGTGATAAATACATTTCATTTATTATACAGGGTGTTCCAAAAATGATTGTTGTAAGAGCACATGAACTGTGACAATCAGAAGTTTGTTTTTTGTATTTCAAGGGTCGATTAAGAACCTTTCCATTTCTCATTATTATTAAAAAGTTTAAAAGCTCAGCTAATATCAACAGTTGGTTATTTTCTTCGTAAGCGAAGATACACGACAGACTCATTTGCTGATTTTTTTTTTTGTTATCTTTTGGTGCTTTCTAAGTTGATGTCTCGTGCTGAATGTAATAGCATTTATTTATGTTAAATAAAACGTTGATGTATACTGTGCATTATATTTGTTTGCTTTCAAAAGTCTTCCTTGTGTGTACCTATCTCCTCTCTGATTCTGAAGTCTGAAGTTCGTACTGGGGAATCGGCTGTTTCGAGAATCACGCCATCATGAGTTAGGCTTTCCAGTACTGGGCGAATGCTAAAATTGTATCCTGGGCACTATGTTTTTTTTGCCGTAGACGTGTTCGCTCTGGGAGGTCATTTAAGTGCCGGTACAGTTCATTAATGGAAGTTCAGTACACGTTACCGAGTGGCAGTAGCTCAGTTAATAAGCGTTGGCTTCCCATTCGGGAGGTTGTAGGTTTGATTCCAGCGGTCGAACATCCTCACTGAGGTTTATCGTCAATGATATCAGGCAAATGCCGGGATGCTGCTTCCAAAATAGGCTCTGACTCCTCCTCGAATCTTGACCTAAGCCATAGATCCATATAAAGACCATAGATACAATTAAGTACATGTTTCGTGTTTCTTCGTCGTGACTTAACACTGTTGAGATAATTACAGGGATGCGGCGGTAGTGAAAGTCGGTCAACAGGTTTTCAAGCAACGGGTTTAGACGCGAACTGCTCAAATCTGTTTGAGGTACTATCCAAGCATTCATATGGTGAAGTTGAAGGAAAAATATGAACGAACTACGTATGTTTAGCAGCCCATTCTTATTTATTCAGCGCTGAATTATTAATAATTTTTCTCCCCCAGCACGAATATTTAACCTGCAAGAGGTTAATTTTTCGTAGCCGCTTTTCTGGTCAAAATTTTGGATAATTCAAAGGCTGGTCTAGTTATTTCGCCCCGACAGTAGAGTAACTTCTCTAAACAGTATGATAATTTTCGACAGTACGAGATCAGCTTGAGTTTCTCTGTGGAGGACGTTGTATTTTATTTTATGTATTAATATGTTTATTTCAATTATTATTACATATTTACGACAGCGTCAAGCAATATTACTTTTTGCTACGTATTTCCTTTTCCTGAAGATTTATTTAATGGAAACTCGATAGTGTTAGAATGAAATATTTACCAGCGCTATCAAAGGAGATATATCTGGTAACTTAGCAGTAGTAGAAAAGGTCGCTGAGTGCAGATCGACGCTGGTCCAAATTGACTGTAGGGTTGTAACTACGTTCCATCAGGTAAAATATAGGATGGTACCTATAATATAGGCCTTGACCACTGTCACTCCTGAAAATTAAGATTGATGAAAATATAAAGAATTCGGAATACAGAAAACATTTCAGCTAGTAAGGATATGTCTCAGCATCCCCATCATAATGCGTATAGGTAATATGTCAGATAATTTCGAGATTCGTAGCGAATAGAAACAAGGTGATTCCTTGTCTCCATTATTCTTTAACTTCGAGATCACGATGGGCAGACCAGGTACCTCGCAAAAAAAAAAAGTTAAGCTGAAGAAAAATAGGCTGTTGGGAAGGCCAAAACGTTATTGGGGGACAATGGTAGAAGAGTAGGTATTCGTGAAGAAAATTGGCTTAATCTTGCGTAGGACAGAATCCAATGGCGAATGTTCGTTAGTGTGGCGATAAACTTTCATGTTCCAAAAGCCATAGAATTAGGTAGTTCATAATTGAAGGGTGTGAGGCAAAAACATGGTAACCCACAAATGTTTATTTTTTGAGTTATTCAGCACCCGATAGAAAGGAATCATACCGCGTCGTTTAATGTTGTCCGACTTCAAATTGTGCTCCAGAGATGGCAGCAATATTTACTTATGGTAAGCCTATTGTAACATGGTGGGAAACGAGGAGCAGTATACCAGCTTGCCACTAAAAAGGAAAATAATTTGTAAATTAAACATTTCTTACAGCGAGTTCAGTGAAAAGATTTATTCTTGAGTGACTTAGGTAGCGAATATTATGGTATAAGTAATAAAACATGGTAACCCACACAGCGGCATGAAAAATAGAAATTCGTTATTTTGATTTGGTACAATTATTTTAAGCCTTTATGTATGGCTTTACGTGAAAAATCAGCTTTCAGCCAATGAAAATGACTTGTGCAGCAGTAAAAATCGAATTTCTTAAAAGTTTAACATTGTGGGTTACCATGTTCTTGCCTCACACCCTTCAATTGGTAATAACTCTACATAAAGAAGGCAAGGGGAGGTAAGATTCGGCGAACAGAGTGGTTTTGATATGGGAATGTCGCACTAAGACAAGCTCTTATAGCGTGTCCTCATGACCGGCATTCCATCTAATCCAACTGCAAAATCATCATTGGTTCTAATTATGGAAAAGCATAAGGTTCAGGCATATCAAG
>JAGDQP010062254.1:0-11906 GCA_022664845.1 Lepisma saccharinum
TCATGCATTGATCGAAAGACGACCGGAATGGGCCCGAAGACATGACAAAGTGATTGTGTTACACGACAATGCGCCGTCTCACACAGTAAAACCAGTGAAAAACACCTTGAAATCGTTTGGATGGGACATCCTTCCGCACCCGCCGCACTCCCCAGACCTGGCCCCATCTGACTATCACCTCTTCGCATCAATGGGACACACGCTTGCAGAGCAGCACTTCAGCAATTTCGAAGACTTTGGAAAATGACTCGACGAATGGTTTGCCGTAAAAGACAAGCAGTTTTTCTGGCATGGTATGCATCAATTACCTGAAAGATGTGCGAAATGTGTAGAAGCCGATGGCCAATATTTTGAATAAAACAATTAATTTTCCTTAAAAATTACGTGTTTTCTTTACCACAAAACCGGCAAAAACTTATGCATACACCTGGTATTAAATGAAGTATCTTTTTAATTTAATTTTAAGACCTTTAGGCAACTTTGGGTCAAACAGGAGGGATGATGAGATGAATTGGTGGAATAAAGAAACTGGGAGGAAACGGGAGAAGCTCGAGAAAAGCCACGCATATGGTGTTAATCCACCACAAAGTCCATATAGCAGGAGCAGGGGTCGAACCGACCACACCTAGCATCAGAGGTGAGCGCTAAACCATTAACCTACCGCGGACCAGCAGCATTTTGAAAGCAAATATTTATCTAAAGATATCGTTTCCTAATAAGACCTTAAATAAGAAAATAAGAAACATTTTTTGTTATTTTTTAATTTCACTTAATAAACCAAAACTAAATTTACTTAAGTAAATATTAAATAAAATAATTTAGGTTAAAATGCACATTTTGAAATTTAACAAAAATCTCTACTATATTTATGAAAATATTGCTCTTAATAAAAATTGAAGGCAAAGAAATGAACTTTCATTAAAAAAAAGGAACGATCGAAATCTCGTAACATTGAGAATTGGCGAGAGCCACCATTTTGAATAACTACCGTTTTGTGATGTCTATCTACCATATTTGAACTCTTCATAGACAAGTGTTCAAGAGCTGAAAGCTACATTTGTTCCCTGCATTTTATACAAAAACATCAAGTAGCTTCTATACGCATTAGTGCCTCCGTAATATTACCTCGCATTGCAGAAATTTTGAATGAATTGTCCATATCTCTGGTTGTACTTGTCGGATTTAATTGATCTTTTTTTTCAAATGAAAGCCTAAGTTATACGCTATATATTGTGTAAGGACATAGGTTTATCTAAAACCAGTCGTTTCAAAGTAAAATATTAAATAAGAAAATATTTTAGGCTAAAATGAAACTTTTTACATTTAACTGAAAAACAAAAATATTGCTAATACACATAAATGTAGCCAACAAAAATATCTTTCATTAAAAAAAAAGAATGATCGAAATCGGATAACTCAGAGCCGAGATATGTTGATTTTAATAAAAAGCGTCGGCCGCAATTTTGAATAGCCGCCATCTTGGATAGTTACCATTTTGGAATGTCTATCACGTATTTTCGTGCTCTATACATGTCAGTGTACAAGTGCTGAAAGTTTCATCTGGTCCCATCGTTTTTTGACTTCAAGAATTATCGTTTTTTGGCTTCTGGCACAACTTCTTAAAAGCAAGACTTGCAAGACTCTTGCAAGCAAGACCAAGACCAAGACTGGGCGAGCAAGACCAAGACTGAGACCAAGACCAGGGATTCCGATGCAAGACCAAGACCAAGACTGTGTGAGCAAGACCAAGACCGCTACGGTATTGGTCTTGGTCTTGCTTTTGCTCATCACTAATTGTGCAGTATTTCGTATACTGCAGTTGATTTTGAAACACTGCAGTATCTCTCGTGATAAGTGGCACCTAAGAATTGCAGTCTTTTCTATTTTGCACAATAATAGGCTTTTCAGTAGGATGTAAAACTGTCAGGTACTCTCATGCAATTGTAATCTATGCAACCGAAAAATTTATATCTCTTAAGAGAAATATAAAAAAAAACAGTTTTCTAACCAATGTTTACTGCTACTTGATATTATTATTTAAAAAAATGTATCTACGCAGTCCCCATACACGGTATGTTCATATTCATGTTCATGTTTTTGTAGCCAACATGATGAAACATTTCACTACAAAGTATTCATCCTATATTAACTATTAATATAACGCAATTATACCTTTTCAATATTATTTTATTTTGCGAAACAAAAACAGTTCTTGCTTGCAATATACTGCATTTTATACATTGTTTCAATAATCTCATGTAGAAAATATTTCTCTGTTAAGGAAAGCAATCAAATTTGACCTTTTCAAGCCAATAATTTTCCTCCACTATTCCAAACATGCGTGAGGTGGCAACACAAGTTCTTTTTGATACTGTGGGCAATAAATTGAATTTCATTTCTTGTTATATTCTATCCTCAGTCCGAGCTCTGGCTTATGTAACGGCTTGTTGTGTAAACTTTCAGTAAGCAGTCCTGCGTTTTACCATTAGACTCACAGCCACAGTCGAATTCTGTGTACATGGATCATTCCTCGTACACCTCGAATGACGCAGCTCCTGATTGCTGGTGACAGAAGTCAAGTCACTCTAACCCATACGCAAACCTTTGCTTGAGCAATTCTAAAGCAAAACGTTCAGTTTTTACACAAAAATGTTATTTATGATTGCACGAATGGTGGGGAAGTATTTAAGAATGTGAGTAGCTCATATTCTGTAAGGAATGAATTTAAGTAGAAACTATTCCTTATTGAATTGATTGTTTAATTTTGTTTTAAAAACAAGTTTAATTAATGACATTTGTATTTTAGTTGGGAAGATAGTAAAACAGTAAAGTTAAAAGCATCTTGCATCTTCAGGGATATTCGTATTGGCAGTGAAGCATCTCCAGAAGTAGACCAAGGTGTCTAGCCTATGAAGATATTATTTTGAAGTTATATGCTTATTGAATATATATGGCTTGAATGAAGCTGTTGCTTTTACCTAACTTAATCAGTCATAGTGGTAGATTCAACATTACCAAACCTAAACTTATCAATGATAACACATATATTTCTTTATATTTTTAACATTATTACACAGAAGGTTTTTGTCTATAAAGGAAATTTAAAATGTACTTCTTTATGTAAATTTTATATCTACATTTTATGATTGGCAGTTGAATAAGTGATGGCGTAGAATATCATCTCGGCCTTACAAAAAATATAGAGGAAACAAAAGTACGAAAGTTCACACTTATTCAAAGATAAAGTGAGATTTTTTTTCCCGCGGTAACGAATAGATTGAGAGTATTTTAACAACTTGTATTGTGCATCTGTGCTCAACTCTTTTGACTCCCGTGAACATAGCAAGTGTACCAAAACAGCAAGTGGCTCTCTTTCATGCGGCATTTGTGGCTTTTTGACAAAGTACAAATGATGTCGCTAACAGATGTTTCATTTCAAGTTAACAAAAGTTTTAAAACAACAGATGTTATGAAAGAGATCCATTAATATGTTCTGATCTTAACAGCTGTCAGGACCGAATGAACACATTATCAACTCTTTTCAAACATGCCATTGCTCTGGCCAATATCCATAAGTAGAACAGACACTATATATATATATATATATATGCGCATAATTTAATATTTGGCATGTGAGAGTACATACAGAGAACGAAAGGAAAAGTAAGCAGGGTATAAAAGACTAAAATGATTATTATAAGTTGAAAATTAACTGGATATACGTAACAGAAATGGGTAACACTTGTATCTTTTTTATTTCTTACATTGATGTTATTCATGTTTACCCATGAATGTTATAGGCTCAGTATTAATTTCCGTTAATTTTTATTTCCCATACAATATTACATAGAATACACATTTGTACCTAATTCTAGTTACTGCTATTTAATTTCTTATTCAATTTCAACCTGTCACTTAAGCTTTACAAAACCAATGATCTAGTCAAGCGTGATAAAATTGCTACATAGTGTTTATTTCTATATGACAGACATTGAATGAGATAAAAAAATGGAAGACAATAACATCTGACAGTTTATTATTTCGTATCGAACCCTTTATTCTTTATCAAATGCTTCTGGATTTGTGAAATGCTACCTACAAATTTGGTAGTTCTTTGCTGCACGTCAACATTCTTACCCCTTAAGTTCTTGATTTTCTCGATCAACTTATGTTTAACTTTAATGTTTTTTTGTTCAGCGTTTCTTTCATGAAGATCCAGAAATTGTCAGTGGGGTTCATATCAGGACTATTTCTCTTGTTCTGCATGACTTTTTGACATCCTTGAACTTGTGACATGTCCTTCCATCATTCATAAAGATGAAGGGGTCGTCACTATTCCAGGCGGCAGTAGCTTCTCATGAAGAACGATTAAGCTGCATTAATTTGTCTAATATATGAAGCTTTCCAGGTCCAAAGTCAGACGTTACACCCTAAAATCATACCGAGGTTGATTCCTTCACTGTTTATTTTACATATTCGAATTGGAACTTTTCCTTGAAGGTCGACATCGCCCATGTCATAAACATTGATCGTAAACAGTGAAATATGAGTCACTACTGAAACATACTTTCTCCCAATCATCAGAAATTCTATGTTCCAGTCCTTGTGTCCATTTCGAGTCCTGCTTTGCCATTCTTAGGCACGAACAAGAAACTTTGGAATTGTCGGAAGGGAGTCTAATAATTTAAATACATCTCTACCATATTCACATATAATACGCGTCAACGTATATTTGACATAGGAATTTGGTAATAATTTGTCCTTACTCTAACATTTGTTTTCAATTCTGATGAGAGATATTTACGTAAGTACGACAAACAAGTAAATAACAGACAGTTACTTGTAATTTGTCTTAATGAGTGGACTATTTCTAAGTTCTAGACCAAGGCAAAATATTTAGAATATTTATTTTACAACACGATTACGTTGAATATTTTATTATTATAATTTTAAATATGGTAAACAATGGTAGACTTTACGGGTGTATCTTATATTTTACAAATTCAGATACTCAAATTGACGCTCACCGACATCATTATAAGGATTCAGATGTGCCCATCCTCTGTAAAATCCTAGGAGTTAAATGGCCAATAAAACATCTAAGCAGAGAAAGGATATCATTCATTTTATTGCAGTTTTCATGACAAAAAAGTGCTGTTTGCAACCCATACTACAAATTGAATCGAAAATTCACCATTAGGCAAATATAGGGTAAGCAACTCAAAATCTCCCGCTACAGACTTAACATAGTTGAAATTTGTAATATATTACGAATGAAGGGAAGAAATGAAAACACAAATTATATGAAATATTGTCCTAATATTAGTTTACATATTTAATGTGTTCTTACAAAAGATGTTGGAACTTGGAAGTGAGAGTTTTGCGCAGCGATGCACTTTTTTTGCTCGAAAGATCACATCTTAGCCATTATAAAACCAAATTTTGTATGCTGGGATACCGGCATTCGGAAATTTTGCAGCGAACATATCACGCGTTTCTTGAAAGGATGCTAAACTCACATAACCTTCGATTCTAGGAATCCTTTCCTAGATCGAATAAGGATTTTTGCAATAAATAACTACAGTTGGGGCCAGTTTTAAGTAGTTTACCCCTTTTAATCTACGAGTTAGATCCCAGCATCTCTAATTAAATACAAATCAGTAAATCATTTATTAAGTACTATCTCCTGTTAATGGGTGATCATCTAGTACTTGTTATATTAACCACTATGCTTACATCTTGCGACTACTACTACTACCATTACCTCCACTTCTTACTACTCCACTCCATCGTCTCTGGCGCTCTTGATGTAATTGCTTTTCTCGAATTACATCAAGTCTTCTCGCATGCTAGTTAGTTTGTAACATCCACGAGACTGGATCACAAAGCTCTACAACAAAATCTACATTGGAGTAGACTGATACCGAAAGTTTTCTTGGATTTTTCTAGAAAGTTCTGAAGATTTTAGAAGGTTATGGAGTTCTTGATACAACTAGATTTCTGGATGTACTAGAAATTTATGGAATCTTTTAAACGTTTAGAATGTTACAAAATGTTGTAGAAACCTCTGGAATGTTAAATAATCTTTCAAAAAGAGAAGAAAGTATCTTTCGCCACCTATCTATCTTGAGGATTGAATGCTTCAGATCCCAATGCATACAAAATGTAGGGATATGAAAGAAGCATGTGAAAGCTAAAAGTTGCAGATTTTCCTCAATATCAGAAACTTTTCCACAACAATATTGGGTAATTTTAAGAGAGGCATGAAGCGTTAAATCTCGCCAGAAATGTGGCGACAGTAAGTTATCTGAGATACTAGACAAAAGCACACACACATACAAAGATAAGCAGACCGGGTAGCCGTGCAGTCTAAGGCGTTATTCCAACGACTCAAAGTCCCCGGTTCGAATTCCGGCAGGGGCATGGATGTTTGTGGATTTTAACTGGTTGTAAATAGTCCAATCGTGACGGGCCGAAGTAAAAAGTTACTAAACTGGTCCATATAAAAATAAAGTTTACCAAAGTTTTACATAGAAAAATAAATAAATAAAAAAGTGATCGGGCTGAAAAAGGTAAGCTTTACCGGTGGGACTGTGGGCAAGTAACAGTATTCTTTGTATGGTGTCTAGGAAGATTGATGATAATGTTGGCTTACATATACCTAGGTATAGATTAAATGTGTCCGTGTAATGTTTCTTACTGTTTGAAATAGTATAAATTTTCCAGTTACCCTTCAAAAATTCTTGCGATATTATAGTTGGACATAGTTAATCCGCTTACTTTGCAAAACGCATGGATTCTTGTTGAACGCTCTTTTTTTTCACACTATCTCGTGAGGAAATAATTGACGTGGAAGTCTGGTACGGGAGAAACAGATCGAGTTAGCTAATACCGTTGATTGCTTGCATTTTTTTAAAATTGATTTTTCAGGTAGAGCTGTACTGCTAACTTATCGTTAAATATTATTATCCAGCATTCCTTCTTCTACTTTGTATCTGACATTTTAACTTGAAAATCCTTACCTCAAGAAATAGTAAAAGGAAAGGCGAACATGCAGGCTAGGCTTGACATTGAAAGAAAAAGTATTTAAATTATTGAAATAGGTAGTTATAAAATCTAACTATTTACTACAGGAACTGAATTAAACATATAAAAATTTTAAAGTTACATACGAAAGATAGAGCAAAGGTTTCAAAACTTTTGGGGTTTGAATTTGGTAGAAAAGAATTGGATAATACAAGAGTATTAGTGACAGATTTTTGATAAGTTTCATTTATTGATCTACTTAAAAATGAGATTCTTGATACAATTAGTAAAATCGAAGGAATATCCCTTTTCTCATACATGTGCTCGATATCTTTCTCCCACCAATACTATGCTGTCCCGTTAGTGATTATATAATGAATAGATATAATGAAAAGTTCACTATATTTTGTTTTATTCAGTATTTATAAGTATTTGAAACGAAGTCTATATGAATCACAAATTAACATAAGCGACCAATAACAACTTCAAATACAGATAACTCAAAGACTATAAAAGTGACTATATAATTTCAGTGATGAGAAGTTTCATTTTAACCTGGCAAGCATGTATTAAAAGGGTGAGCCCGGCTCCCCCAAAATTATGAATTTTATGCAGAACTAGTATAATTTTAAAAGCGTACATAAATATATTTTATGCATATTTCATACTCAGCTACACTTTGGATCCGCCGGGAAGCTTACGTTACCCTCCAAAAAAAAAGCAACTTCCAAATACATGCCTGCCACCCAGTATCAAAATATGTAATTTATAACAAAGAGAAGTATTAATATGGTAATTTAGAAAGAAGAAACATATGTCATTATTCTTTCAAGATTAGTGTTAATCATAACAAGAGTTAGATGTATTGCAAAAAATAAAATAGAAATAAATAAATAAAAACCACCAATTTATTTCTACTTTCAGAAATGTTATTTTTGTCATTTTTAAAATGTAGCCAAGAACAGTGATACATTACGAATGTATTTTTCAACTTTAAGAGATGTAATACTATTTTTTATTTCAATTATATTTATCAATCTGGTAATTACTCGTTATCAATACTCATAAATGCATTTAAAATACGAAACCCTGATAGCTTCCATAGACTAACAATAATATAAATAACAGACCTAATTCTGATCTTCTCACTACAACCTGGAGTTCAACGCGTTGTAAATTCTTGACATGCTCTTTTGAATCGACATGCTGTCCCCGAGTCACTTACGGTGTTATTATCAGCACGCAATTATACTCGTATGTTGCTCTGCCAGTTTCCCTTCTCCTTTTCTTCTTCTGTCCTTCGCTGAACATGTGTTTTGAGCCAGACATGTTTACATGAGTTCGTAATGTGCCTCATTTATTTATCCTATTTCAAGTTATTGTTTGGGCATGAGCTACCTGTTACTGTGAGACTATTCATTCGCTATGATAAGTACCTTAGTAATGGTAGTTACTACAACAAAAAGCATGTTCAAATACGAGGAATTTTAAGGAAAATAAATTTTACAAATTATTTATTCTATGTTTTGTAATAGAATATTCCTCCTCGGACATACATTGTATCTTTGGTCTGTTCACGCGTAATTGAGCATGGCTGGATATTGCCTTGATTAATAGAAGTTATATCTGCTAGTATGTTTCCATGAAAATTTATGAATCACAGTTTTATAATAGTTCGGATTTTGTTTTAAAAAAATCTTTAACGTCGCGCACCATAATATATACTTGTGTGTAGCTTTCATATTTCAGCTCTAAACACACTGTATCTGTTATTAATGTAATTGTTCCTAAAATATATTTTATTGATTGGAGAAGTAGGGTAGTAATTTTTCTATTCTGAAGTACACATTTCTTTTCACATTCTACTTTCAAAGTTTTACGTTAGAACTAACGAATTAAAATAAATCTTAAGTGAGAGTGGAATAACAAAATATCCAATAGATTTTTTCATGACAATTGTTTTTGATTAGATGGAGAGTCTGATCTTAATTTGTATCATTCACCCCATATTATTCTTCCATCTTCTGAATCATGATTAATAAGTTTGAAATACTAACAGATTGAACAAGAAGGAAATCAGTAATCTAAAATTGCACTTTCGATAGGAGAACATCGTTAATATCCGGGCTAAAGAAGGTAATATAATTTCTAATTCACCTTCACCCTGACGTGTGTTCTGCAAGGGATAAGGGAGGAAAAGAGACAATTATGGAGGAGATAGGAAGAAATTCATTTGTAACGGTCTCCGATTAATTGGTTCTGAACCAAATGCTGTAGAGAGAGACAATAATTAATACGTTGAAGAAACCTTGGGGGTTCCAGAATCGAAATTGGCCCAAACCGTTTCAATTAACTACATCGAAAAAATTAGAGTGAAACAGAATACTGTTAAACTAACCATTTGAAGCGTAAAAGGGAAGAGGATATGGAACCATGTTCATCCACTCATATGATTCAAATACAGATATTTGAAGGAATATTAACTCCCAACGGCTAGCACGCCTAAGGCCACTTCATATTTAATTACAGTACCGGATCTACTACCATCGATGAAGCAAAGCAAGATATAGAAGAAGAGATACATTAGTGAATAATTTCAAATTGAGTTTTTCATCGATGTTCATTGTTGGTGTGGTTTGTTGAAATCATCAATGTCACATCTCTATTCTATCACTTATTTTTCGCTCATTTAGTCTGAATAGTTAAACTTAGAGACTATATACATTAATGTGAAACCCCCACACCATAAACTTTTATATGATACGTCATATATGGCAGAGTGCGAGAGTGGAGGTCATGATTTTCTAGAAAATATACACATTCAAACATGATGCTTGTTCATTTATTGTGATTGATTTAGCAACTCCATTATGTGTAATTTTTCATAAGTTCACACTTACATTTTTTTCATTTCAGTGCACATACAAATCAACAGGCATAGGAGGAATGTATAACAGGTATTATCTCCCCTCAATCTGTAGGTTGCTTGGAAACACTACTCTTCGTTTACTGCAGCCAGAGCAGAGAAGTCTTCAATCAGATGAAATCCTTAAGTGGGAAGTCATATAAAGAGCACAGGAAAAGAAGATACTTTGTCCATTTTTGGCGAAATTGAGATAAGAGTGCCATCAGTTAGCTCTTTAAAAGGCCCTATTAAGAAGCTATTATGCATGAAGATAGCATGCATAGTCCGTCTACTTCAAGCAAAACTTTATTTGGTGTCCAAATTTAGCTAATGCTAATTCTGAGCTTTCAAAACACTTTCCTGTAAAATGAATAAAATGTAAAAAGCACGTTCTTTTCCTGCGGTCTTCCTTTGCTATATGGTTGATATTTTAAAATTTTCGAAGTTCCTTTGTAATTCTTTCAAAGTTACTGTATTTCTACAAGTCTACAGTCTATAGATCTTTCCTTTGAGACAAGTATTTTGCTAAGTTATAATTATTTAATCGGTGAAATTGACAAGTTAAATATTTCATGTTTGTGAGAAATTGAGTTGAGATAGTAATTTTAGTTGTAGATCTAAGTGCATTTCTTTAGAGTAATTAAATTGGGGCTATTTATGATAATAATGATTAAGCAGAAACATTCCTGGGACATTTTTCTGTTCCTTGCTAGTTGATATCCACACTTTCCTAGGAACATGGATTAAGTTAATGCATTTTCTTAAGGGTTGCAATAATCCATCAGGCCACCCTAGTGTGACGATTGGAGTAGGGATATGGAAATGCTTTTTCTTAAAAAAAAAACGGTTACATACAAAATGCAGAAAATAATAGTCCATGTTTAGGTCCCTTCATAACAGAGCTATTGAAAAAGGGACCTTATAATCCTACCCAGTCCATTCCTCCGTCTGTTTGTGTCCACCAATTAAATCTCAGGCACCACAAGGTGTAGCGAGGTGTTGCTGGAGAGGTATTCGCTTGACTAGCTCTGTGCTCAAGGACAGTCTTGATA
The DNA here is from genome assembly GCA_022664845.1 of Lepisma saccharinum. Lineage (NCBI taxonomy): Eukaryota > Metazoa > Arthropoda > Insecta > Zygentoma > Lepismatidae > Lepisma > Lepisma saccharinum. Next base: position 10,984 of record JAGDQP010062254.1, read on the forward strand.
GATGAACTGGTTTAGTGTTGTAAACCATTTTTTTAAAGAATCATTTCCACAAAATGCTTCAATTCCATTAGATCTATCTGCACAAAACTTGCCATAAACATTATTCGACATAATAGATACATACTGTGTGTGTGTGTTGGGGATGGGTTCCCCATCTCCAAGCACCTCGTTCTCAGTGTTTCCAACCCGCATCTAGAAGACATATCTTATAAACCACAATGCGTAGAGACGTGGCTGAGGTGTCGTTGGGATGATCTTGACTAGGGTAGCTCAGAGCTGGCGAAACAGTTGAAAATCAGGCGCCACAGTTGAAAACCATTTTAAAAATTCAATCATTTGTTCAATCATTCCATAACGCTAAACTTGGTCGCGCCAAAACTTAACACAAATATTATTCGCCACGATCGAAAAGTACCGTGAGGTTTCTTGTCCCTAACCACACCATTTGTCAGTGTTGTTAACTTATTTTATAAAAATGAATGTTTCTGCGCATTAGATGATATCAAGGGACTTTGATATTGTTAGTACAAAAGCAGCGCTAACTTGTTTATTTTAGATACAGAATTTTGTTTTTTGTATGAAACAATGGGACCAGGTTTTTGGCACACATAGTAATTTCAGATGTACGATTAGTTAACCTTCATTTTTCTCCCTTGTAGTCTTCAAATCCGAACAAAAACACCAAAGGTGCAAAAAGTGGAGCCAAGTTATTTTGCCCTAAAAAGGTGTGAAATGGGAGACGGATGAGCCAAGTTCCTTGGTGACAGCATGTAACAGGAACAAAGGAACTTGGCGCGAGCTGGCAACAGCCTTAGGGTTGGTGGCGGTGGACGTAGTGGGTTTTAGGATCCCCACCACCCTTATAGCTTGAGGATCATAAACCTTGCCACCTCGCGCCAAGTTCCTTTGTTCCTGTTACATGC
>JAGDQP010062256.1:0-11060 GCA_022664845.1 Lepisma saccharinum
TGTGTATTTGTGTATGTCTTTGTGTTCAAAGTACGTGCTCTTTACCAGTAGGTTTTTTGAAATCGCGAAAGTTATCAGTCTTTTTCACAGACTAAACGGCTGTAGCTAGAAACATCAAATTTCGTATGAAGGTATAGTCACTTGCAGGTTACTAAAATATTACACAATGTATCCAAAGACGCCATCTTAGATCCAAAATGGCGGACCTAAAAATCCATTTTGCACACCGCTTGAGCTAGAGATACGAAATTTGGCATAAAGGTGCATTATGACGAATAGTTTATGACAATATTACAACATTTTGAAAAAGTCGCCTTTTTGGGTTCAAAGCGACTACCCAAAAACCCATTTTCCACACCGTTTGAGCTAGATAAATGAAATTTTACATGAAGGTGTACCATCACGAGTAGGTCACGACAATATAAGAAAACGTGGGAAAAGTCGCAATCTTTAATCCAAAATGGCCAGCAAAAAAAAAAAAAAATTTCAAACCACTGATGATAGAAAAACGAAATTTGATATGAAGGTGTACCATCACAAGTAGGTTACAATAATTGGGGCAGATAGGCATCATACTGGCGCAGTACCCCAGTGTCTGGTTACGACAAAGGGGGGCACAGCCACCCAAAAAACTGAAGTTGGGAGCGCAGCTCTCACGGGAGCCTGGGGGGCAGCAAAGCAAACTAGTGCACATATAGTATTTTTTATTTCAAGAGAACCTTTTTCCCAAACCACTTCCCCCAGAACCCCCCTACCGCGCCAAGGAAGTGACAGGGTCCTGTCGTAGAACATTTATTGCCCTCCTGTTTTTTTGCAGGGTTTACATCCTCTAGAAATTTAGTTTGAATTTATTTGTGTAAGTGTGAGGATAAGAAAATCAGAATGTCAAACTTTTTAGACCATAGTTCTCTGGTGTAAGTCCCGAAAAATGGAAGAAATATATAAAACATGTAGAAAAGATTGAAGTGAAATAGGGGCCTAGAATCCGTTTAACAACAGTTGTACGCGTCTTTTATTGAAGTGTCTGACTCAACGGAGGAGAACAGCGATGACTCGGATGGTCTAAGCGCGGACACGGAATAAATCTTTAGGATAAGTTCATAAATTTTATGCATTTATATATTTTTGTACACTTTTTCAGCATGATAAACATATCACTCATCAAATTATCTTAATCATTGGTTAAAACTTCTTTTCGGGGGGAGAAGCCAGACTCTATTTCCTTTTTGAGCCATGTCTTTATACAGATGTAAAATATCTCTAATAATAATAATATAACTAGGACGCATTTATCGACATGTTACAGAGGGAAAACGGTAAACATCAGTAAGGATGGCCGGCACCGGAAATCGAACCTTGGTCCTTTCGATTATAAGTCAAGCATTCTACCGACTGATCCTCATTCAGATCAACTTTGTTTCCTAATGAATCTTTGAACGAGTTCTGTACTATTCACAAAGAGTAAAGTTTTTGCGAAGCGTTAATTTTTTTGTGAAAGAAAGATTTTGTTTTTTATGGAGGTTGGCAACGTCGTTCATCTGCCAATATTTACAATGCGGTTAGAAGCACGTGCCCTGTGGGTTGTTAAAAGATTTTGTTTCAGACAAGGGACGAAGGTTCCCATGTTATGGAAGAAACTATACTATAAAACCGTATGGTCAGTCACTCACTCACTCACTGACTGATCAATATTCCCAGGTCAAACTAGTGAAACTAGAAACACCAAATTTGGTATACATGTGTAGGTAAAGGAAAAAAGACGTTTTGAAAAAGTCGCCCTCTTGAATCCAAAATGGCCACCATACCTATTTATTGTATAGAGTATACAGCCTAACCGCTCGGGCTAGAAAAACTGAATTCGGTACAAAGGTACATCATAACTAGTAGGTTACGAAAATATTACAAAATGTATCCAAAGACACCATCTTGGATCCAAAATGCCGAACACAAAAAAATCATTTTCCACACCGTTTGAGCTAGAGATACGAAACTTCGAGTAGGTCACGACATTATAAGAAAACGTTAAAAAAAAAGTCACCATCTTGGATCCAAAATGCTCCCCACAACCCATTTTCCAACCAGTGAAGCTAGAGAAACGAAATTTGGTATGTAAATGTACCATCACAAGTAGGTTACAATGAAAGGAGCAAACATCCCCAAACCTTAGGCGCATCCCCTTCTGGAGGGGCAGATCAGCAACATGGGGTGCATTTCCTTAGGGAGTCTGGTTACGATCGAGGGCGCAGGACCCTAAAACCACCAGTTTGGGAGCCCAAGCAAGGGGGAAGCTCTCCAAGCGAAGCACGGCGAGTGTACATACTATAAAACCCCATGGTCACTGACTGACTGATCAAAATTCCCAGGCCAAGTTACTGGAGCTAGAAACACCAAATTTGGTATAAATGTGTATGACCAAGAGTAGGTAAAGGAAAAAATCCGACATTTTGAAAAGGTTGTAATCTTGGATCCAAAATGGCCGCCAAATTCATTGTTGTATAGAAATATACAGTCTAAATGGCTAGGGCTATTGGAATTAAATTTAGTATGAAGGTACATGATCACTCGCAGTTAAGAAAAATATTACAAAATGAAAAAGTGGCCATCTTGGATCCAAAATGGCCGCCAAACGACTGCAGCTAGAAACACCAAATTTGGTATGAAGGTATATTATCCCAAGTAGGTTACGAAAATATAACAATGTATCCAAAGGCGCCATCATGGATCTAAATTGGCAGACATAATCCATTTTCCACACCGTTTGAGCTAGAGATACGACAAGGGGAACAGCTTAGAAATCGAGTTCGGAGAAAGTGGGATACATAATAGAAAACGCACCCCGAAAACGTGGGATTTAGTACAGAAACGTACCCTGAAGAAAGTTGGATATAGTATAGTAGGAAACGCAATGAAAAGGGAGTAGGTTGCAGAGTAAATCATAAAAGTGGGAGTCAGTATAGAAAAAAGAACAGTAAATGGGAAGGGATGAAGGGGAAATGTGAGTGTAGACGTGGAATGAGAAACAAAAAAAGTTACTGGAGGTTTAGACCAGGATTCATTTTAGCATTCAAGCCCTGAAACCTGGTCTAAACCTGCAGTTAACTTTTTCTCTTTCTTCTCTCCACGTCTACACCCACACTTCCCCTTCATCCTTGCCCATTAATTTTTTTCGTTATCTATACTGTCTCCCACTTTCTGTAATTGACTCAGCAACGTACTCCCTTTTCACTACATTTCCTACTATACTATATCCCACTTTTTCGGGGTACGTTTTCTGTACTAAATTTCACTTTTATCGAGGTGCGCTTTCTATACTGTATCCCACTTTCTCCGACTGCGATTTCTATACTGTATTCCACTCTTCTGACTACTTTTCCCCTTACTGAGTCCCAGTTTTTTTTATTATTATTTTGTACTCAGCTCAATTTTCAATACAAAACACCATTTCCGAAACCAGTACTTGCGCACGCCTGAACGTCGTCAATTGTTTTTGATATGGACGTTCATCATCTTGTTCTTCTATCCCTTTAAATTGTGAACGTTATGTTACGTGAATTTCTTTATTGTCTACTACTAATAACGGAAGAAGCCGAAAATTATAAGTGACTTTATAGTCTTGTGTGTGTAATTGTATATTACGCAAGTACAAATCCTTTCCTTTCTATTAAAATTTCATATATATATATACACACAGTAATTAACATGGACATATTTCATATTTCGGACTTTGTGTCCTTAGTCTTGACGGGAGAAGAAATGACGGACATGTGCAGATTTATAAAAGACTAAAAATCCCAGTTTTATAATTGCCCGCTAAGTTGAGGCAAAGTCATAATTTCGCCTTAACTTAGCGCTGGCTAGAAGCTTAGCAGTCAATAGTAAAACTGGGGGTAAGACGATACTGGACGACGCATCTAGCTTGTAAAACAACTGACTACTGTATAGCGGGTATTACTACTGTATTACGTAAATACACATCCTTTCCTTTCTACTTAAATTTCACCTATTATATTGCCTATCCGGCCTTCTCCTGTATGTACTATATATATAAGCACAGGTTTATTTTTGGTGGTTAAGGTATTTACTGCTTTCAGAAAACTCTCTTTCAACATCCGCATTGCGATGTGTCAATACCAGAACTTTCACAAACCAAAGATTCTGGTACTTTAAATTCCCTAAACCATTTCTGATAAAAAAGAACATTTCGCCAATAATCATTTATTTATAGATCATGTGTTGTTGACAATAATCATTTGCACCTTACACCACTCACAAGGAATATTCCTCAGCTGATACATCAGCTATTTCCGTGCACCATCCAAATAAGATTACGCATGGAAGTTATGAAGTTCGAGTGAATACCTGAAGAAAGCTTGATATTAGTGACTTTATCTATACCTTGAATTCACTGCACAGCTGGGTCATTCCACCGAAAGTCGCCCTATTTAGCAGAAATTGGTTGCACGACCATTTTTGAAAATTCTGATAATTTGCACATATATTGATACATTTCGTAACCGCAATGGTATGATTAGAAATATCGGATTCCGTTCCGTATAAAAACGGTGGCTATATTTCCAACATAGCGTGTGGCAAATCATGAGAAAATCATGATGAACGCGGAATGAAATGAAAGGTCCTACATATATGAGACAAACACCACTGGAAAGGTAATGGAGTGATCTTTAATGCAGTGCTAAAAACTTTTTACAATCTCAATTTTAAGTACCTGAAATAATGCCAGAAAGTCATGAGTAAGCATCTGTCAAATTACTATTTTTAAGCCCTGAAAATTCTGGGAAGGAGTTGAGCCAAAAATGTCCTATATGGACTTTGTATTTTTCTCCACACAATGTAAAGTTGGACGAACTAGGAGATCGTAGAAATGAATAATAATGATTTTATAAGGAATTTTGCCAATGTTTGCACTTGAATATCTTTGGTAGGCGAAGTGCGAAAATTCTGAAACTTACGCTAAATGACCTTTGGTTCATATTGTACTTACAGTATAAAAGCGGAGTTTTAGATGGCAGGTATACAAATTGTAACGTTGAACGTTACGTAGGAAATTATTTCAAAGTACAGGGCAATGGCATATATTTTGTACACGTACAATACAATAACACACGTGAAAATGGAACGAAAAACAGGAAAATACCATGCTACAAACAAAGCATGAACAGAAACAAGTCCTAACAAGTACGTGTGATAGTCTTATGAACGTGCACGTCATTGCAAGTCTGAACATGACACCATATTGCATGCACTTGTATTAAACAACACTTATCAGGCAAGTTTGAATACGCCTACCACTGAAACCAGCACATAGCAACAACTCAGTTTAGCCCTGTGCTCTGTAACGAACAGTTGTGTGTTGGATATTGGGTCTCTTAGGTGAAAACTGAGTGCTCTGTCGCACACTGTGCTCAAGAGGACTGTCATAAGAATACATATGGCAAAGTGAGTAGACGTTTAACTTCAATGTGTGAATTAACTGAAGCTAATCAAGGGCTTCTACAATTAAGAATAGGAAAAAAAATGAGATCCAAACTGAGTACGTATCACGATAAGAAGTTTCTTGTCAAATATCAATCTTTTTGGACAAGTGTATTAACGATCCTCTTCAATACCACAAAGGTCGGAAGAAAGGCTGTGAAGAAATAACGTGTGATCATCTGAAAAGCAAGAAAAAACAACCGGTGCAACTTATCCCTGGGAAGTCTCTTTATCCAACGTGCTACAAAGCAATACTTGTGCAGATTTAAATAATACGGAACTAGGAAGTCACCAAGAGTATGTACCTGCAGAGTCTAACTTGAAAGAACGGTCGCTCAAGGATAGAACTTGATTCCTGTGATTTTTTTTTCACAAAAGTCATACAAATCTTGAACGGTCAGGATCTGGTTTGTGTATGCTCTTTGGAGACTAGCTTGACGCTTTTCGTTTGATTGTACCACTTACACCGTACCACGGGCTTTTGCCGTGAGCAGACGCAAAGAAATACTACTCAGCTGAGACAAAAGAAAGATTCGTGATGACAAAGGTTTAGTCGATTCCTTTTGTTTTTGTATTGGACAGCTTCCCCCTCAGTAAAATAAATCAATTTTTTTGACTGAAGGCAAAAGCTTCTTCAGATGGCTCATGAGTTGCATCTGAAATGTATACACAGCAATAGTGTCGAGTTGTAAATGATCATTTACACACTGTGACTGAATAATGTACCATGTAAAACATATTAATACGCAAGAGGATGTAAAGTGGCTTGAGAATTTATCCAATGAAAACTTTATATCTCATCTTGAATTACGAAGTGTAATTTTTCGCAAAATCAGCCAATACTATGCAATCAGGATTACCGAGGTTGACTTTACATTACTTTAAATATGCAGACTGAGCTTTTGATATATAGTGATGCAGTTTGAGGGCTAACAATTTCTGTATGGGACTTTCAATGAATTAACTGGAAATCAAAACAATGGTTAAGATGGATCTGTTTGTGAAATCCAATATCCAACACACAACTGTTCGTTACAGAGCATAGGGCTGAGCTGAGTTGTTGCTACGAGCTGGTTGCAGTGGTAAGTGTGCCTGATAGTGCTGTTTTATGTATGGTGTCATTTCTAGACTTGCAATGACGTACACGTTCTTAAGACGTGCTTGTTAGGACTTTTTCTGTTCATGCTTTGTTTGTAGTGTGGTATTTTACTGTTATAGTAATATTTCGTTCCATTTTCACGTGTGTTATTGTACGTGCACAAAATATATGCCATTGCCCTGTATTTTGAAAACATTTCCTACGTAACTTCCCAACGCTACAGTTTGTATACCTGCCAACTCCGCTTTTATACTATACGTACAGTATGAAGGTCATTTAGCGTAAGTTTCAGAATTTTCGCACTTCCCCTACCAGAGATATTCAAGTGCAAACATTGGCAAAATGCCATATGTGGTCATATTTGATGCCTTATAAAATCATCACTATTTATTTCTACGATCTCCTATCTCGTCCAACTTTACACTGTGTGGAGACAAATACAAAGTCCATATAGGACATTTTTGGCTCAACTCCTTCCCAGAATTTTCAAGGCTTAAAAATAGTAATTTGACTGATACTCACTCATAACTTTCTGGCACTATTCCAGGCACTTAGAACTGATATGGTAAAATTCTTTTAGCACTGCATTAAAGATCACTCCATTACTTTTCCAGTGGTGTTTGTCTCATTTATGTAGGACCTTTCATTTCTGAGATATTGCATTTACCGTGCATCCTGATTTTCTCATGATTTGCCACACGCCAGTTTCTATACGGAATAGAATCCGATCTAATCATGCCATTGTAGTTACGAAACATGTACCAATATATGTGCAAAGTATCATAATTTTCAAAAATGGTCGTGCAACCACCATCGGGTGATTTTCGGTGGAATGACCCAGCTTTACTTCCTTACTTCACGATAAGGAATCCAGTGTGGGAGCTGTACTTAATGATACTGCAGTGCTGCGACGCTGTTCCCTGACTTCATATACTCATTAGATTTCATGTAATAGAGCACTCCAGTATTGTTCTGCAGAACTCACTGATCCCACACAGGCGAACAATCTGAAATAAATGTAAGCTATTTCCAGGAATCGGCAGTCAACCTACCAAATACAGGAAATCTTTAAAAATATAAGTATTTTAAGAGAAAGAGAGAAAAATATAAGAATTTAGGAACATTACAGTCCCTGCAATATTGTGAATAAATATTTAAAGAAAAAAATGTAATTTAAATACACGTGTTAACTACGAAAGTGTTGATTGTAGGCCCCATGGACGTGTAATTTTTATTATTATTATTATTTGCATATTTAACGTTTCACTGCGATATCACGTAGCATAATGATGTAAAACATTAGAAACATAGAAAGATAAAGAAAAGGAAAATATATACAGAAAAGTAATAGATACAATAGACAGGTAGCACTTAAGAATTTGAGGTATATAGGATGTCATATTTTGGACGTTACAGTGTTGTCAAAAATGAAGAGTAAATCGGTACTGAGCAAAAAAGTGGCGTCACCGTCGCAAAAACATGCGTGGCTATTTAAAAGGAACGTATACACGATGGTGAAAATAACTAGAACCCATAGAAATCATCAAAATATTTTCAATTTATGGATATAATTTCGACTGCGGGTTAGAATTTCTTCCCTTAGCATCAGAATTTGTTAACTGTAACCCAGTGTCAACATCCACCAGTTTCAATGCTTCGGAGAAAGCTGGATGATAATCTGTATCCTGAACAAGGTTGATAGGAACTAAAAAAATACAAAATCTGCTTCTTTTTTTTTTTGCCAGACTTTGTCATTTACAACCACCACATTTTGTTATTTTACAACTTGTTTCTTTCCTGTGTTCTTTGCTCTCGTCAAGTGGTTATGTTAATATTCACTCAATTTTAGTCGAAGAAAAATATACATTACCTGTAGTATGATGTGCTACGGCCTTCGCCAACATAGTTTTGCCACATCCCGGTGGTCCATACATTAATACACCCCTTGGTGGATCTATTCCTATTTGCTTGTATAGTTCAAAATGAGTTAAAGGCAATTCAACTGCTTCCCGAATTTCTTGCTTCTGCATGTCCATACCTCCAATATCTGAATACTGAACATCTGGCTTTTCATCTGCAATAATATAACACAGATTAAATAATAATCATACATACATACACGAAAGAAATCAATTCGATTTATATTTCTTATGCTTCACAAGAAACCGTAATTTCATTTTTTCGATCTTTCAACTTACCCAAGAAAATAATATACAGGATTGTTACACAAACACAAATCTCATACAAAATTAAAAAAGTAACAATTTCTTGCATTTAAGGCTTAGTGAACAAAAGCTGCTAGGCTTAAGTTGCCCAGATGCATAGTGGTCTCAACCACATCGATCAAAAAATACCTACTTATATTCGACGCAATCTATATATATGCACATCGTACAAGAGAAAATGGACAGAACGGACAGGAGCGGGACTTGTGTTAAGCATACGCCATTTTGATATATTTATCATATATATAAGGTAAATTTATGATAAAATGTAATAAATTTACTTACGGCCTATTCGTTCAATAGGAGAACACACACACACACACGTACACAATAATAATCTACACATACTTTTTCGCGACATTTCGGCTATCCCCGTCCATTTCAAAGCACATGTGCCCTGTCTCCCCGTCTTCGTCACAAAAACCACCAAGTTCCCCTACTTGCAGAACCACCATTACCTACTCCCACAACTCAACCACTCAGCAATAATAAACAATCTGCACTCACGACCTAATCCTCAGAAATACCGGATCGCCGGGAAATTCCACTACTACCTCCGTCGCAAACCTATCCAGTCACAACCTTACTCAATTTGAATCTGTCATCCTAACTAAAGGATTGATATTTTACCTCTCCAAGTTGTACAACCACTTCCTGTTGTTAAAAGATATTCTTTCCTTTGCCCGCGGACTAAGATGGCGCTATTTTTGGGCCAAAAATCCACCTATTCCAGACACACCTTCCAATAAACTCCATACTAGCCTTGAACGCTTCCGTCCTCCTTCAAACATGGACCCACCTCCACTCCCTAGCAATCATTCTCTCGAACGTTACATCTCAGTTATCTCTGCCAGCACCAAATGACCAACTAATCTAACCCATAAGCAACGCAAAGCCCTTCTAGCGCTACGCGAGAACCATGACATGATGGTCCTCCCAGAGGACAAGTTGTCCACTACATTAGTCTTAGACAAAGCTGATTACCTCCAGAAGGCTTACCGTCAACTATCTGATCACAGCACCTACAAACTCACCGCCGCAGACCTAACCTACACTCACCAACAGAAAATTTCCGATTTCATTACCGCTAATGGTCCTCGTGAGGGCATATCTGAAATGTTCATAAACCCTGAACAGTCCATGTACCCCGACGATTTACCGAAGATCCACAAACCAGCTAACCCAGGTAGACCAATTGTAGCCAGCTATAATTCTCCTACTGAACGCATTTCCGCTGTTGTTGATTCCTTCCTTCATCCGCATGTTCAAGCGCTGCCTGCTACGTACACGACACCTCTGTTCTGTACCATAAATGTTACTTCCTTGTATACCAACATTCCTCGTGCCCATGACTTACCAGCTTTGGAAATCTTAACCAGAGGTCCAAACCTCATACCCAACCACAGCTTTCCTTCTTCACCTGGCCAACCTAGTTTTCCCATATAACAACTTCACCTTTTACGACAAACACTACCTTCAGATCCAAGACACAGCGAATGGGTACGAGAATGGCACCTTCTTATGCTAATCTGTTTATGGGCAAGCTCGAATATGATTTTCTGCAAACTCAGCCTTTAACCCCCTACTTTGGATAGTTTCTGGATGATATCCTGATGTTATGGGTTCATGGTGAAAAAAAGTCTCAACACATTCTTAGAACAGCTGAACCAATTCCGTGAACTAGGAATAGGTAAGGGGCTTCCTGAAGGAATAAGAGGGTAAAGAATGCGAGGGGGGGGGGATAATAATAAACAGTTTTAAATAAGAAAACTAATAAACCACAACGTGAACGAAGTCCTGATTCTAACTATATCAAGTCAGTTACTCCCTTTCGTATCTTGCACCTTGAATTTGTGGTACAAGGCTGAGACACTAATTAGAAGTTCCTAGCAGACAGTGAAGAAAGTCGGTGATGATTACTTGTCGTGACACTCCTCGCATGATGCGTGAATTGTTTTAAACGTTTGTTCAAGGCTTCATGGGCCTCTTCTGACATTTGACCAATATAAATTAATGCGACAAATTCAACTCAACTTGTGAATTAGAATCTTGTTTACGAAAGGGGGGATGTGATACTAGAGATAACAAATACGCTCTCTTAAATATTTTTCAAAGGTGGAGGATTGGTTTCGCAAAAACTAAATCTTAAAATTATCAAATTCAAAGAAAACGTCTATATTTGTGGCTATTATCTGTAAAATTATGTATTTGCATTATCTTCATATATATATATATATATATAT
>JAGDQP010062258.1:0-11906 GCA_022664845.1 Lepisma saccharinum
AAATCTAGTCGTGAGAATAGTATATGGACAAGAAGCTCATTTAGTTCAATATCAGAGTAATATCGACATTAGATTCATCTGGCACTAACTTTTAATTCTTAATTATTTTGTAGAGGTTTGAAGATCCCCAGCGTTACTTGTACATTCAAGGTTATTTATTTTAACTGTCAAGATGTGTCCCTCTATTGGAGGCTTCTGAAGCTTTATTTTCATTTAGAAGTAGAGAATTACTAAGTTAAATGCTATGTATGTTCCAATTTAGAATATTATGTCTTGTATTGTATGGCCAAGATAAATTAAAGAATTTGGAAGCTACGTGTCAAGAAGAAACATTGCAAACTAGATTCCAGAACCGTCTTTATATTACATAATACTAAAATTTCCAAAATAAAAAATATCACGAAGTAGTTATTTTAGGCATTGTAGGCATTAGTAGTATAGGTTCTAAGCTACAATATTGGAAAATGGCCGCCGACATATTTTTTCTCCTATACATAACATTTGAGCAAATGGTCCTATAAAAATTATCCTTTCTTTAATTCCTAATAATTCAATTTTCTAAATGTAAATTGTAACGAACCAATTATTTTAATAGTTGTAGATATTGATAGCAATGAATTGAGTCGCGATATTGATAAATAGCCGCCAAAATCTGTTTTTTTTTTGTGGGGGGCGATAATATTTGAGATAATACTCCTATTATAATATAATATTCCTCCGTTTAAAATAATAGTTCATATAATTCTCCAAACGTAAATTACAATAGCCTAGTCATTTTCTGTGTTATAGGCATTCACAGTATGCGCTGTGAACCACAGGATTGGAAAATTGTCTCTAAAACCTGATGATATTTTAAATTAGGTTTCGTCATTTAAAACTAAAAGCTATATTTTGTCAAAAATCTTAATTCAACCAGAAAACGTAAAGATACATTTTTACCAAAAATATTATGTATTTCTTCTAGAATTAATAGTTAGAATTACCTGCTCACTTATTTTAGAAGAATTATGTGGCTTTCCCAGTCTGAGTATTTCTCCAGCACCTGCGACAAGCTAGTGATAGGGCTAATATAGTGACATTTTAATTGACAAAATTCGTGTCACGCACACAGATGAGTAAACTTTGTAGTGACATTATTGTGAAATGTTAACTTCATGTAAATTTCTTTCAGCTAACTGTCGATTTCTTAGGTTAAACGTGAAACGGATATGCTAAAGAAGTGATGTAATTCATTTGTGACAAAAGTTGGCTATTTAAAAGTTCAGGGTGCCTGGGGGTGCCTGGGGGTGCCTTTGAGTTTAGTACGTTGCTTTCATTTCCTCAGCAAATGGTGCCATGGTATAGTCGCTGCTTTCATACAATTCAGCGTTGCAAACCTAGTGTATGTTTCCTCATTATAAAACTCTCTTTGAGTGAGTTTTAATTCTAGTTCAAGCTGTCCGTTTTTGTTTTCTCCGATTCAGATTTATTTCTTTATTAACAATGGCCGTTATTATTTCAATAGCAAAATAAATTAACATGACTCGTGCGTCAGGAATATTACTTACCCATACAGCATTGGCACATTCTAGGAACATGCTACGAATATTCCCGTTAGAATACTGGCATATCCCAAGGGTATTCTCAGCTAATCTTTGTTCATGCGTAGAATATTGCACGAATACCTGAATCTCCGGGATGAGCGCATATCCCAAGGATATTCCTGGGGATATCCCAAGTATATTCTATGAATATGTGGAGAACATTTATTCTTTGGGAATATTCTCAGAATCTTCCTGAAACTTCAATCTAAAATATTCGTTAATTATTCTAAAAAAGTATATCTTAGAAAATATCCTTAATTGATCCCAAATATTCTGATACATTGTACGCATGTTGTGAATCTAAAAGGAATATCCCTGGGTTATCCTGTGCTATGTGGTTAAAGATATCTTCAAACAGAGAATGTCACACTTCCATAACAAGAAGAATTTTTAGACAGTTATATCTAGTCGACTTCTCTAAATATGATCATTCACGAAACAAAGAATTCAAAAAGAAGCAACTGACACATCAGTAACCAAAATAGGGCCGAGGGTTCATCATATTGTGTGAGAATATATTGATGGAGACGTTCTGCAGCACCCCACCTCGAGTGGAGACCAGCAGTATCATACCCTCAACTCTTCATTGTAACGAACAATGTCTTCAAAACTGATGATAATAATGCCGTATTGTATTTGTGCACTGATTGTATCACACACTATTGAGAAACAATACAATTGTACCGGAATGAACACGTGTGGATCTATTTTGCTTCGTACCGTCAATATCGTTCTTATGAGTTATCGTAATTTTATGTTTCCTATAAATGATCAAATTTTAAAGTTAATTTGAAGCAATCAATAGTTTTAGTGTCTAGGTTCACACAATAAAGGTCTTGACTTGAGATTTATTATAAGGAAAAACCTCTACCGTTTTTTATGCATTACTAGTCATAACAGTACAAACCAATGACAATTACACACAAACATATTTACTTCATATACACCACTATGTATGCGTGTGATAGCCTCCTTGACTATTACAATGCCATTCCTGTCAATATCGTCTTTGCCGAACTCCAGTTGGTTTACAATTTACATTCGTTTTCTCTGGTTGGAGTGAGGTCAATATGAACAATGCCTAGGAATTATCATCCCCCACTAAGAGGGGAAGATACAGAAGTGTCAATTCATCGAAGATGTAAGCAGCACTAAGAGCTGTTCAGAGAGGTTTGAGTTCACTAAAAGTTTCTCAAAAGCTGGATAACAATCAAAAGAGATTGCGTCTAAGAAATGCTGTTCTCAGACATTACCAGTATGGAGACTTCAAAAGATGCTGAGAACTACAGCGTTAGAACTCCTGAACGAAACCTCACCCAATACTTAGGAGAACTGGCACAATAGAAATGAAGCAAGTGCTTCCCTAGGAAAGCAAACAAAGCAGCGGTTGAATGTACCTGCAGGGTGAAGTGTTAAAAGTTGTTAGACGCGATCTCTTATAGATTATTAAATAAGACAACCCATTCATTTAATTCAGCGTCTATATTAAGTTTCATAGATTTTTCATTTAAATAGTGACCCCGTCTAGTAAGGGTACGAACCTTCGACTTGAGCCCACGATGGGAGCTGACAAAATTAAGATCTTACATGAATTGTATACATTCATACATTTAATTTTCACAGCTAACATTACAATTTCCAACCTAGTTCGATTCAGAATATACCAATCATCATGCGAATGCCTCTGTTTCCAAGGAAACACAATAGATTAAATATTTACATAAAGATATCCCACTCATCCACGAACTGTCCTTAAACTTGTCTCGCCCGCGACTGAGTTATAATGAAAGTTGTTATAGTATTACATTGATTTATGGGTGAAATGACATATGCTTGAACAAAAATGTTGATAACTCCAAAACTGTTATAATCATCAAAGTCAAATTTACAAGATACAGAGGATACATAAAGAGCTTTTTTTAAAAAAAAATAATAGATATGTACAATATATACATCGTATATGCGAGGGTTTATCATATTCTATTGTGTATAAAAAATTCCATTTGTCGGGAATTTCGCCAACATGCACTGTTTTGTCCATGTGTGCTTTGGCCTATAGTCCATACGGACATGCGCCGTTACGAAGTGTTGACTTCCAGGATTCTAGATCAAGCAGTAGTTGCTCTGCCGAGGCCTCCCATCGTATTCTGAAACTACTGAAAATTCGTTTGCCTACGCTGAACCCAAAACACAAACAAAGTTACACTCACGACTTATGCCATGATTTAATCACTATTTATTTTGTAAATTTGGGATCAAAATTCCAATTCATTGAGAATAGGTTACATTTCTATGAAAGCACCATTTGATATGTTACCATAAGAAAGTCAAATGTTTGACTGTCGCCATTTTGCTTGCTTTCGTAGAAATGGAACATTCAATGAATGAGAATTCTAGTTCCGAATTTACAAATAGAAAGTGATTAAACCATTGGATAAGTCGTGCAAGTAACTTAGTTTGTTTGGGGGGTTCATCAACATACATTTGATCCCCTACACTGTCTGAATCTATAGTGAAGTCATTTACTTTAAATGTTGTTCAATTAAAATCGTTTGCATTAAGTGTTTTTCCTGTATGACAATATAGCTCAGTCAGTAAGACGCTCGATTTCTAACTGAGCAACCCATGTTCAAGTCTCGCTGTAGCCGAAAGTTTTTCCCTCAGTACCGAAATCAATACACAAAAAGTGTTAGTCACGCTGGGACACCACATTGTTTTGAATTAACACAATTATGTTTTACTGTGCAAGTATAGGAACTTTCTGACACAGCTGAACTTTGAAAATAACTTTCAATAATTGAGTATATCCATCCAGGGAATTCCATCCCTGCATCAAGCACCAGTTAAAAATCAGTACGCCTACCTCAGATGTACGTTCTTTTAGGCATTGAGGACAAATCACTCTTTGTAATTGCGACATGTTGTAACAGTACTGCCACCACCAGTAGAACTCACAAGAGATGGATTCCAGTTTTACATTCCTGGTACAGGGAACTTGAGTGAACATGTAAATCCTTTGTACTCAGTGTTTCCAGAAGAACAAAGAAAATGGCTTCTATGTTTAATGTTAACGTGTATCATGCCATTGCAAAACAAATGCAAAATATCAGAAACATGCAACAAACTAAACATGATGTACGTTATTCTTTCAAAATCGTTAACTGTTGTCCCTTTTCATCTCATATACAAGGCGAACAGGGCCACACGCATGGTTTCCATCACGTCCCTATCTACCATACATGCTGCGGTGATAACGTACAGCATTTATGTTCAAAATATCTAATAGAATTTATATGCTGTTAACTTATAATATATATGGAACTTACATAGCCATGTGGCATCAATATCTGGAAGGGGTATGGCTGACATGTCTCATTTCGTTTATGAGAAAATTGCAAGTAAATTTTATATGTGTTCCCATTTGACCCCATATTCCGGTAGGGGGTATGATTGTTTGTTTTAACGAAAGATACCAACTAAGGTTATTTCATATGATTTTGGAGTATGGCTATATGAGAAAATCTTCAATGATGTTCATATAGTTGGATGTTATTGACCTGTTTGCTGTGAATCCAAATGAATTACCTTAAATTAAAACCATTTAATCACTTCTTGGTATAACTTAAGGTAAATGTTGCGTGTTATTAATTCTTGCGTTTGTATAGCTAAATACCGATAAAAGGTTTGACTATCTGTTGGTACAATTATGTATGTAGGAACACGCGCACTTCGATTTTAAATTTACACTGAACAAATTTTGAATTTAATTTGCAAGAACTTTAATCAACTTTGACTCAGGCCGAATGGATATTGATGAGATGAAATGGTGGAATGAAGAAAGTGGGAGGAAACGGGAGTACCCAGAGAAAAAACACGCATAGCGTGTATGTTCACCACAAAGCCCACATGCTATAAGCAGGGATCAATCAGACTCCCCATTGCACAAGTTTCAAAAATGTTAAACGAATATTTTTTACTAACTATGATTCTTCCTGGTAATAATCTAAAAAAAAAAGAGTAAAAAAATATTGATCTCATGTACGAAAACCGTCTGTATGAAATTATTTTTCCAATGAGTTAAGATTTTCGCAAAAATTCAATTCAATTATGAAAAATGAAAATATTTCCCATATGGAGGTAATTATTCCCTGAAATTTCTAGAATAATTATATAAAAATTAATGGTAATTGATGACGAATACATTTTAAGATCTGTACCTTAATAATACAATAGAAACTTGAAAACGATAGTACTTTTTCAAAAACACGCCTAAATTGGAAGTTCAATACAGTGCTCAGAACGAACTTCTTCCTTGACCCAATAGTTTAAAAAATATTATCTTGTAATATATATGTATTGCAACTTTTCTGAAGTTATCAATACCTTAGTCATTTAAAACATGTGTTTCATACTAAAAAATCTTTTCATTACACTTACATCAATATTAATTTTAAATTGGTTGTACTAAAAATACTTAATATATATAACGATTAGAAAACTACGATATATCGTATAGTTATTTATCATATAAGCATATTTATGAATAAGTGATAAAAATGTATAAATTTTCAGTAAAATAATAATTTTATTACGCGAATAAGCGATTATATGGCAATTACGGCACGTGGGAGGCCTCTAAGTGGAGGTTTGTCTTTTTCACAAAAATTAGGAATACAAAATACTATTTTCAATTATGTTTGATTTTTCGGACGTTCTAGTCTTATTTTACGAGGAATTAGTAAATTTGCACTATTTCATGTGCCATATTGTCTCAAAATTACAAGTAATGAAGTAAACACTTTATTATTGTAATTTCTTTATTGACAAACAAATATTGTACGAAAGAAGAACTAGAAATGTAACTTAATATCTTACCAAAATGATGAGATGACTCGTGGCCTTCATCCGTCACACCGTTCCGGGTTGGAGGATGGTATTTTACAAATAGTATTTAATGAATGCGTTATTTTACAGACAGTATTCTCTGTATTCGCTTAATTAATAAGGGAAAGCAAGAATACACATAAGAAATTACTACTGCACAACTTGTGAAGGATTCCTGTGTGATTCGTTTGTGGAATTGTGTGCTCTGAC
Source organism: Lepisma saccharinum (assembly GCA_022664845.1). NCBI lineage: Eukaryota > Metazoa > Arthropoda > Insecta > Zygentoma > Lepismatidae > Lepisma > Lepisma saccharinum. The sequence goes on from JAGDQP010062258.1 coordinate 6,678, forward strand.
ACCATTCCTGTGTATAACCAATACCGACTTAACCCTACGTACATCCAACCTGACGATCTAACTCCATCTTCACATTGAAACATAACAAATGTTGACTCCCAACAAAATGAAATGACATGTCTCGTTTATACAATACCAGACTGTTATGATTTTCTCGACAAGAGTATCTCAGTTTGGTGTATCTTACCTTTGAATAATCTACAAATATGAGAGGCTGATTAACACGACGTAACATACTACAAGACGTGGTTTACTACATAAAATCTACGGAGAAATATTTGATACCCTTTTATTAATTTTTTTAGTCCCTATTCCTGCATACACTCGGATAAATAATGCCAGATGACGTAATCAATTCAATCACGACGAAGCACACAGTTCGACGTAACGAGTTGAGTTATAACATTACTACAAACTTACTTGCTTCTAGAAGAACTAAATATATAATCAGGGATGTGTTGGAGTTGGCTAGCAGAGGGTCCTTTGTTAAATATTTAAAAGTGTACCAAGCTATTTGTTAAATTGCTATTGAGAAAATATCAATACAATGATTATACTTTTGGGTGTTTAGTGACTTGAGAAGGAACTTGCGAGTCATTTGTTATATTATTTGAACACTCCCTTGTATGTATTCCATTGTAAATCTGGTAACTTAAATTTCATTCTGACACCATTCTTAGTCTAACTATTTATAAATTCGTGCAGATGGTTCTCGACACAAGTTAAGGACCATAAATTTCTTCAGCTCACCGGCCATGTCCTCCACACAATTATCTGAGACGCTGGTAGGGTTTCGAACTCTTTTGCCTTCGACTGCAACTTGCCTGATGCTATCCGATGCGGCACTGCGTCATAGTCTCCCTGTAGGAAATGATTATTCTTAACGTTGCTTATAGTGAATATAAAACCAAAAAAATCCCACAACGAACGTTTGTCTTCCATAACACTAAAGGTGCCCTTTATAAGCATACGGATTGCACAGAGTACACTTTTCGCAGCGAACGCCATAGCTTGCAATTGAATCGGTAGACGCAAATTTGCTAACAGCAACCAAATTCTCGGTAGGCAGTAACCTTTGAAGGTCGTTACGTAAGCAATAAATAATTTCATGGGTTGCTCTAACCAAATGCGATAGGTAAATATTGAATTGAACTAGATTACTGTAACCAGAAAAAAGCATATATATCTGTAGGCTTACCTCTCACGATTCCCTCTGACTTCGAAAAAGTTCCTTTTGTCACCAGTAGATGTCTCTTGAGCTCATTAGATTATTTTCTCAAAGATCGTGATAAATTGAAGCTTCTGATTAGTTTGTTCTGCTGAATGTCAGCTAAGTGGAAAACATGAACCAATCACAGAATTGGTTTACCAGGATCTTTCAGAAAATAAATTATTGATCTCAGAGATTGATTTGTGAGGCAAGGAAGGTTTTCGACATCGGGAGAATGCGGGTACACAATTCAGTGTGTAGGATGATTTTCCATGTTATAATTCATTCATTTGTGTAAATTTGAAGCGTTTGGGGGATTCTTGACAATCATTTCGATTGATCTCTTTCGTTGCTTTTAATAGCCGAGTTGTCCATATATTTGTCATGCAACAACGCCACGGTCAGACTCCGGAAAGAGTTTGAACTACGATAGGATAAATTTGAATGGTTAGTATGACACAGTGTTCTCAGGTGGAGGGAAATTTCCCGGAGAACATGAAAATCTGGGCCAAAAATGGTGAAATGGAAAAATATAAAAATCGTGAAATTTTGTTGCATCTTTTTGGCACGTTTTCTTAGTTTCTATTAACTTTTAAACACAACGTAGAATCTTTTACAAAAGTTTTACAAAAAAACGGGATTTTTTTTCTGTACTTTGAGGGAAATATTGCGACGGAAATCTGAGAACACTGGTATGACATGGTGGAATGAAATATGGCGACGGTTGCTAAGTAACAGGTAATTTTACCAGCATCTCGGGAATAAAACTACTCTTTACTTGGCCTAAGAAAGAAATCATTTACAATTGCGCTAGTCCATCTAAAATCGTCTAGCGTGGTTGCTTTACCTTTTTCATTTCCTTATTTTTTAGATATTGAAATTCCTTGTATGAGAACTGTTGAAAACTAGTATTCTTTTGTTTCTCTAACTAGTGGCCATTTCTGTATTGCGGGGCTTGCCATAATTTTTGTTTGCAGTCGTTCACTTAAAACTTAATAGATGCAGACTTGTTTATCACAGCACTTTCAAATTAAAATCATGTTTTCTTTAAAATTTCCTTCATAGTTTCAGTTGTGGTCATAAAAGGTCTTAAACGTAATCAAATAGGTCCAAATGGTGTCCAAATGTGATTCTCGAAATAGAAAAAATATCCGTTTTTAAAGTTTTTTTTTCTTTTTTTGCATGGAAGGGGTTGCGCGCTACAGTTGATTTTTTGTACACTGTCACCAGTTATATATATGAGTCAGAAGAAAGCTTTATTACTTGAGTTTGAAGGAAGGAATACATGTGGAAAGTGAGGTACAATAATGCACGTGTAGGCTTTGGTAAATACAGTATATTACGAATAGAGTCTCAAAAAAATATATTAATTAATACGTAAAGTATATCATGGTACTGAAGTATCCTTACAAGAAAGTTAATTTTATATACACCCATTTTTCAGTTGGCAAAATGGCTGTTCCGCACTGCCACTCCTCTGTCTTTCTTCATTCAATTACGTAACGAAACCTTCTGCAAAATGCTGACACCTTTCTATGTATGCGTGTGAAGTGCCTATAGAGCTCCCTGTATCTTTTATTACGTAAACATATCAATTATCATAACACTGGTAAACTTGATATGATTCTGATGGTATTAAAGAAACACTTACACACCTTTATTTAAACGACCTACCCAATATGCCCGCGAGTATTATTCACTCGCATTACCGAAGTTCGTAACTCCCTTCCACAAACATCAAAGTTCAAATTTCTACCGTAGTTTGTCCTTAAATAAGTCCATACAGCGTAGAAACATAGATTTTTGTCTGGTCTCCCACAAGAGATAATAAAGTCTTCAATGTTCATACCAAAACCTGCATGAGCATTATTCATTCCCTACTTGAAGATTTGTAACTTCCCTTCAAACTGAAATATCGAAGTTTAAACTTCTACCGTAATTTCGCCTCACATTAATGTATACTACAGGGGGGGAAGAGGAAGTAAGTAAGTCGCGTTTTTACAGTTTTACACAGCAGTAAGTTTAAAGTTTGGACCTTTTAATAAGACAAAACATCTCCAACATGAAATTACTACTTGTTTAGCCACCGTCTAGTTCCACCATTAAACATGTATGCACTACAACTCTCAGGTTATATGAATGTGACTCTAACTCGTTTTTAGCGCTTTGTGACTTAACTCATTTTCCCCCTGTAGTATTCATTTAAATCGTGTGAATTTTTTGGTCCCACCAAAGATGTTGGATCTCTAATCAGGGATTTTAGCCCACGTGTCCTATTCTCCTGACTTGTCGCCCTACCCACTACCTGCTTCGCGTGTTACAGAATCACTGGGCTCGGAAAATATATAATGTCGAGGTTTGGAAACAGCCGAATAACAGGTCTTGAAATCCAAATCTCAGCACTGGTATCTTAATGGGACTCATCCTATACCAAACATATGGAAAGAGGTCATCGATTGCGATTGTGCAAAGTTCTAGACGAGTATAATTTTGTGTTCTATATACTTCTCTCTGGACATCGTAAACGGGTAGAAATTTTGCACCTACCCTATAAATTATTTTATTAATTTTACTTTCATTCTCAGGTGCAAAGTATAATTCGTCACCTGATAGGGACAAATCTGATTGCACCTTTTACAGAAATTATGTTTTTAATCGTATGCTATTCTGTCGCCTAATGGATCGAGTACGGAATATATAAAAGAAGAGGTTATAATTACTACAGGGAGCGTTAAAACAAGATTAATTATTTCGTATTAAAAAAGATTGTAACTCATTGTATAGCTAGAGTGGTAGTTAATTATGTTTCATCCAAAATGATTCTTCATTTCCACCGCATATTATATAAGATTCATTGATGCAGTAGATGCATAAAGTAGCTGCAAAACTTTTGTCCCCATCTAACGGTTGGCAAATTTCTCTCCGAGGGTGACGAGTATTCGAGCTTGTGTGTCATTTTTAGGATATTACCTCATTTTGATTATATGTTTATATGTAGTTTCTCTTAAAAGCGTTTACACAAAACTGATGTTCAATTGTACTGATGTGTTCAATCACAAAACTGATGTGATGGTCCAGTTCTATATGTATTCAACTGTATACGATCAAGTGCCATTTTTCAAATTGTATTGTAAAGATTTATTGAGAAACAGTTAAGTCACAGTTTTGATGTCATTCTTAGCCTGCATATTCGGAATTTTTTAACACATAGTAATCAACGAAATATCAATCACCATTCAGACACTATTGCAGAAATATTGCGGGAGTTAGAAAATAATATATTTACTTAATGTATATATTCCCACACAAAATCATTTTATTAAACAGGATACATTTCTCGGTGTCATTAGAGATTCTACATTGCTGTTCAACCAACATAAGGAAAAAAGCAAAGCTTATCAACTTTATGAAGAGATATTAGCAACATATTCCAAGAATGTAGGATTTAGATTCCTTTATAGCGAAGATACAACAAGGGGGCCTTATAATCACACCAAGACCGCCTCTCTGCATTAAAAAATAAATTTCAGGACACAGGGTCAGTGATTCGGCCAGGATATTCAGTTTAGAGGGTGTGTAAAATTAAAATTTTGCACGGCTTATATGAATTATGGACCGAAAAATTTAAGTTGCAGGAGTGTTCTTAAGATTTTTGTGGGTGACCCCCCCCCCCCACACACACACACAGGAAGCCACTGACGGAATCAATGCATAAGGGTTGGTAAAGTCGTGACTACAACACCTTAGTGACCTGAAATGGTATAGATTGATACTATTGGTCAGTATGCCCAACATGTTTTTTTAGAAAATAAATATTCAAATTGTTTCCATTCTGCTAGACTTATCTTCACCAATTTTTTTCATAAACATTATTCCACACAACAGAAATACATCGTGGGTGTCACCGTACTCAACCTTACCGTACTGCTGAGTTGTCATGTTGTGATAGTAGTATAATAATAATAACTTACACTATGGCTTACGGGACTCGCAAGTTCATCGCCGTAGTAACAAACGTT
>JAGDQP010062259.1:0-11906 GCA_022664845.1 Lepisma saccharinum
TGTATCTAATAATTATTATGTTAGTTGAAACTTGTCTCCAGCAAGAAATTTCATGTAATTTATTCTTTAGCAACAATACAAACCCTTCACTACGATCCACAGTTCTGTTGCTATATAAGACACTGCTGTGTGAGAAAGTTAAAAATGTGTGTATTAAAATATAAAGTTTTATTTGAAACTGTTACCAGGAAATACTGAAGATGTAAAATTAATGAATATTCTTGGTAGTAGCAGTTCTAATTCACGAAATGGGACGTTTGTAGTTTATTTGTTCTATGTATTTAAAAGCATGTACAAATACAGTATAATATGTATAGTTTAATGTTATTGAAGCAATGAACCAATTGCTACGAAGTTACATCGTTCATTAAATAAATGTAAGTCACATGCTTCAAGAACGAATGTTCATTTGCCTATCATCACAATATTTAATTTTCATAATTTACAAAATAAATTAGGTTTTTTAAATTCATATGAATTATCTTTATAACAGGTAACGCTTAATACGAACAACGGTTATATATTATAGTACAATGTGAGCATTCACTTAGCGTAACGCTGCAGTATTCATATGCATGTATATATTTTTCTTCCACATACAATCTGGAACGCGTGAGGTAGTTACAACCAAACAAGGTACACATATCATTAATTTATAATCTACAATCAAATTCTGTGGTGGTAATATACCCCTAGTACTATTAGCGGTATGAGGTGCCGTGGCTCAGACGGTAGCGCGTCTGACTACGAATCAGGCGACCCGGGTTCAAATCCCGGTCACGACACTGGATATTTTTCTCGCAGTGTTCCCATGTCTGGCGCTCTGAGGTGCACTGAGCCCCCTATCAAATTGAGAACCAGAGTGTCCTTGACCGCCTTGGGGAAGGTAAAGGCTGTCGAGCATGGGACTGACCATCTGACTTCGCTTCGTACCGTAGGTCAAGAAAATGTGGAACGCTATCTCCACATCCCTCATGCACCGTTCACGAGGGATATATAGCTTTACCTTTACGTCTATTAGCGGTGGTAATGGGAAGATGAAAATAGTAATTTCATTGTTTATAACAATGCAATAAGTAAATGATGTACATGCTTAAATTCGAATTTTGATTGTTGCAAAATAAAATATTTACCTTAAATGCTATAAATCAAATGAAATTTAATGCTGCTCATAACTAAATTTTATAATTTAGTGGTACTAGTAGTAATAATATTTGTAGCATTAGTAGTAGTTGTGATAGTAGTATTAGTAGTAATAGTTGTTCTGCTTTATGTCTTGTAGTGGAAGTAGTAGGTGTAGTAATACTTTTAGTTGTACCAATATATTTTAATCACCCTGCACCAACAGGTGGGTACTTTAGCTAGTTATTAAAACAGTAAAATCTTTGGTTACACATTAATAAAACCCTTTTCCAAATTTTCAATTTGTATTTTATATCATTTGAAGACGACTATTGTTTTGTTAGCCTTGCTGCTAACACTGTCAGAACATCTTCTGTTATATAGATATTAATTTATAATTTTCCTTTTAAAAATGTTATAACATTGTTGTTAAGGAGTCAATTCTATCAGTATAACAATATACGTTTACCCTATTGTAATTTTCTTTTTAATTTAAATCTCTTTTATAATATATTAAATATTTTTTCTTCCGCTGGGGTATTTGTTATGCCCGTCTGTCTGGTGTCTATATGTCGCTTGAAAGTATTTTTAATCTTTTACTAAGTGAGAAACCTTTTTGATTTTTCAATTCATTATCATATAATTAAATTTTCGCCGATTCTACAACCTCTGTTGTGCATTCTGTGTTCTTGAGTGCTTTTCAACTGTTAACTGTACCGTATTAACAGACTTAAGACCTTTATTATGTTCTTTCAGCCTGTACTGCACTATACGGACTGTCTGCATAATATAACACTTATATTCACATTTTTATTTTATATACTCCTTGCATTTTAAGATCACGAATGTCCTTCGGGGTTCTAATCATCTCTTTTATTTTCTTTTTGGAACAAAAATCCGTTTTATATTACACATCTTATACTCACTGTTTTATTTAACAAGAATCCTAACACAAATCGTAACACGCTCATCTTGGTCTTTCTCGTTCTCTCTCATTTTATTTCTTCATTTTAGTTGTTGATGTAGTGTCCTTCTAATATTGTTTACTTTGTAACCATTATTCTGTAAGGTTTGGAAAACATTTGATGTTTCTAGTTTCCTTTGTTGCATCTGACTGTTGCAACTCAGAATCATAGAAAAGAAATTACTCATATGAACACTGATTGTTACTTCTTCACAACTATACCAGGTGACCTTGCTATAATAATTTAAATTTATTTACAGTTTCTCACAGCTTTTTCTCCCAACTAAAAGTTGAAAAGAACAGACGTTTTACACACCGGAAGCTTCACATCGCCCTTTGGACGGAAATATAGGAATGTAACACTTCGACACGATGTTCCACAATCTGATGTTTTCCGACGAGCTGTAACTGAACACGTTTAGATTATGGGATACAAATATACTTTCCGTTGCTCCCATGTCATTTACTTCCATTAAAGTGGTGAATATGATTTTTCTGTAATCTTCAACAAACTGACTGCACTTGAAAATTTAATCTTCAAACATATATAGGCTTGAGCGTACGATTACTTCCTTCTGATATTTTCCTAAACGTCCCTTCTTCAATTTTCTTAAATCCCATACAACGTTCACCTGCTGTCTTTCTGATTGGTTTCTTGCTTGTTCCGTCTTTCATGTATTAAATACTTTTATCATTTTACTAAAGCCCTTCAAAAGAATTATTTGATGGAATTATAATAACACTGCATACGCTGACAAGTGTGTGTATGGTTCTCTGTTAGTGATTTCGGTATTCTGGAATGTTGTCGTGCTTCTCACAGCAACCTTCTTCAAATGTTTTGGTAGGAGATTTACACCACCACAAGAAATTCTGTACCTTCTTTGAATTCCGGTATTTGACGAACATAAAACCTCTGCTGAAGCAGGGGAGAATGTATAAGTCAAATGCACTTCAATTTCGCAAGGTCCAATTTCTATGGCGACTGCACCACTATGCGTAATGACAAGAATTTGTGGCAATTACCAAAGGTTTCAGTGGGTTATGTGATTACCAAATGGACGCTGGAGTAGTAAATTCGGTCATAGTTGACTTATTCCTTAGTTCTACACTGCTCCGAGCTACCATCCTGCCGTTATGTGCACACTTTGAATTTTCCCCACACCAATTCTTATCTGATGTGGATACGTTTTCCTTCGTATAAGCCCCAAAGATAAACAAAATGTATAGCGGTATCTTCGGGATAAACCGTGAGGTCCCAGGCTTGAGGAGTTCTTGGGAATTCTCCCAAATGCAGTACCTGTAGGCAAGAACAGCAGCTCCTTGTTGAAGAAATTTGAATTGATTTCTTCCAGCTGAGTTGTCCAAGGAAAAAGTACAATAATTATACTAAATATAAAAACTAAGAATTGCACAAAGACAAAATAGAACATTATAAATATGCAGAATAGGATCAGTGTTTTAATTTACCAAAATATCAATAACTAGCGACAAAAAGTTTACCATGAAATATTCTTGGTTCTCAAAATATTTAATGATTAAAATAAAAAAAATATATTATATATGTTAATAATATAATTTATCGGGAAAATTTATTTATTCACATTCAAGGATATTATTGCAACCTTTCATTGCTTCATAATAGCAGCTGGATTAATATTGTAATTACTTTAATATATTACTGGCAAAAAAGTATACAAATTTCGCACGACAAAAATACATAACACATAATAACAATTTGGACTTTTGAGAATCAATAACTTTAAGCAAAAAAAAATCGAATCATTTGATGCAGTGATTCAGGAACAACAAAGTATGAAAAAAATTATACGCATAGGAGAGGAATCAAATAAACCATGGCATGCTTTCCACAAAGGAAAAAGTCATTACCATAAACCAGATTAATATTTAAACACAGCTCGAGAAGAAGTAGAATACAATATGAAGTAGTGTGAACCAAGAACTGTAGTGAGAAGAATATTACTCGGCACAGTGACTAAGAAATGATGGGAAAACTACACACTGAGGAGAGAAAACAAACCATGAGCAGCTTTGACACGGTGAAAGAACCATACGGAAGAAATGTAATAAATTAATATTTGTAATCATAAATACTCACTTTCTTTCTATAGAGAAGAATATAAAATGGGAAGGAAATACAAAAAATGAGACGTAATGGTAAATGAAGGTATTGTATATATTTGTATTCATGCCCGTATATGCATAGTATAGTAATCTTGTATTATAATAAATATAAAGAAAAATAAACAAAACAGACTAGTTATAAGACTATCATAAAATTAGACGCTGACCCTGAGCTAAAACAGAATTCCACACAATCCACCGCATGGCAAGGAAATGGAATTAAATGTTTTTGGTTGGGAATGACTGTCCTTGCTGGGTGGTCCCGGGAAAAGGAAGGGAAGGGAAGAAATAATTATAAACACGAAGAAAACTTAAGAGACAGTGACGCAAGGTGGGCTGGTACAAGAGAAATCAAACGCAGTAGTTCATGTAACCTAATTTACTATAACAGATAAAATTATCCCGGCACAATTGGAAAGAACGAAGGCACAACAAGAAGTCTTCCAGGGTAATGTGATAGGTAGTGGATAGGGTGAATATTTTATCCCATCATTTACCTGACGAAATCGTTAAAAATTCTGTAAAACCTCAGTCAGGTTGACTGGTGACAAGATTCGAATCCTGTGTCTCTCCAATAAGATCCAAAATCAGGAAGGTAACAACTGGACTATGTTAGGTGTGCAATCCAGCTGGTAAATTTACTCAGTCGTCTAATGTATAATGAGACTTACAAATAATTGAATCACATAATCTGTCTACTTTCTGTTGCTATTGGATTGCGCAAGATACCAAACTAGGAGAAAAAAGCAAAGAGAGAATAAAGTGAAAAATAAAATTCCTGGGAACGATAAAGTAAAGAAAAAAGATATTTTTTTTTCTTTATTAAGATTGAAACCGTGTCAAATATTATCTTAACGAGGAACCTTAATTCCTTCAGAGCAAATTGCAGAGGGAGTATTAACTGATAAGTTTTCCAAAATGAATTGGTCCCACGATAAATGTTCTCAGCAGCGACACAACAGAATTCTAATTTCGCTTTCCTTGCTCTTCATTGAAGTTGCTAATTCCTTCCTGTAGCGCTGTAGGGATTAAAGAGGTACCATCCAAGAATAATTGTCTTTTCTCTGCTTGGGTTTGAACACTTGATTATTCATTATTGTTATTATTATAATTATTAAAACATCGCTCATAGTGTATTTGTTTAATAACTTAAATTTACGGTTGTTGTTTTTTTTAATAAAGAATGATCGGACAGCCCGATCGTTTTTATCCTTGCATGAAAAGTACCGAATTGAAATAAGTTCATTTTTTCTTCACCAGAGGGCAGTGTGTTAGGAAACTACATAGCCCTCTACCGTTGGGTTTAAAAACGTGCTGTATGGTTTGTAGACAGATACACTTATTATATTTATTGTATTTAGTTATAAATTATAATTATTATTATTAGTAGTAATAGTAGTAGCAGTGCCGAAGAAAGAAAGCTACTACTTATCCGAGGGTAAACACTATTGTTTTGGCTGTCGACAGTCCACGGTTAGGTTCCACGGTTGAGGCTTCAAAATCCGGAGTGGAATATGCATTTCGACGGTGTTTGGCGAGGTATCTGAATTGAAATAAAGTGAGCTCTTGCCTGAAAAGCCAGATAGACCGCAGAAGGTACATTGGTATCATCCCAACTTTTATCCGATGAACCTAAGGAAAACCATCGTGAACCGGCTGACATAAACATACTGAGAAATTATGAGGTACACGTGTTTGAGCCCCGCTGTTATCCATCCTGACGGAAGTTTTCCTGGATTATTTCTCAGTATGTTTGTAGTGACCAGACTCAACATAAAGTTGTGTATGAACTAGACACATGATAAACAGAAAACGTCAGAGCGCCATCGTACACTGCAAAAACTGTACCTTTGAACAGTGGGTACACAAACTGCCGAGTTTGACAACTTTTGAGAATCAGTGACGGGTACATTAATTCATATTTGACCATGTTTTCTTCTTTCTATTAATCTGACCCCTTCCCCAAGAACTGAGAGGTAAGGAACCGCCCCTCTAAACCCAACCCTGGGTTCACCACTGTCTTTGAAAAGTTGAGGGTACAAAATCAGCATTTTGAACCTACTATTCAAAGGTACAGTTTTTTTCAGTGTAGGCCTGAAAGGTGGTGGAGAGCAAACAATACAGAATGCACTGGTAATTTTATTCTCTAAGAATTTCGGTACGTTTTGGACTATCAGTGTGGAATATTTGTCACAGGGGTCTTCTTCCCTTAAATGTACCTAAACAAATTCTATCACTGAATTTTATTACAATTTCTGGAAGTATAGACGTGAGGCATTTATGAATATTTTTCCAGAGATGCATGCACAATTCCAAACATCCACAACAAACTGGATCGCAGGAATGTCTCTTGACGGTAAATAGGTTTAAGACAGGACAAAGCCCGTAGTGGACTGTAGTGACTGATAGCAACCGGCAGCGAGTTGATGACATAATTCTTGCAGATCGACCAATCATAGTCGATGACATCGTTACTAGTTAAATTATGGACAAGCTATTGGGTGAAGATGGATGAGGACTTACGTAACAGAAAAGTGGGCGTCACATTCGTTGACAGAAGGTGGAAGTGCATTAAGTAATATCCATGTTTGAAAACCATGAACATTGTTATATTTAATATGGCTACTGAACATGTGGCTTTGGTTCACCAGTACAATCCCCGTTCCAGGAGACAATGATGGAGTGGCGGCAAATCAGGTAATTTAGTCTTATGACGTTCAAAAGTTAGAAGTTAACAGCCAAGGTGATTATTCTTGTTTTCAGAGATAACGTGGGAGCCATTTTGTTGGAATTTATTGACGAGAGCCCAAAAAGTCCAGAAGAAGGTTATTTCGTCCTAGAAGAAAGTCTAAGATGCCATCACGAAGACAGAACCTAATAGCAGTCTTCATGTTATCATATTGCATCATGAAATTGCTCATCCTTGCTCGTCTTTACTCACACATCAATACCCTGAACAAAAGAGGTGGTCTGTGGTTCACCCTACAGGCCAGATCTAACACCATTGGACTTCCACCTATTCGATGCGCTGAGCGATGAACTTCAGTGTACCATATCATGAAGAAGGGCAGTTCTTCGAGTGACGCTGGCAAAGGACACTGTTAGCGGCACTCAGATAGTATACATTTAGTTTCGGATCTACCGAAGTATAAGTCCAATTTTAATGCTTGAACTTACATTTGAAAGCTCTTTATAATACTAAGACACAGGAAAACAATTGGGTTGGTAAGAACTCCTTGAGACCCCCTAGGGCGCTTTGAAAAAACATATCAGAATTTCACATTCGTTTTAGGATAGCACTGACCCCAGAGCATATAGGCGGCCGAAACATACTGGATCTTATTTTACGCTTCAATACGTTTCAAACGGTGTATCATACGTTAAAATCGGTGGAACGGTTCAAAAGTTACGACTTTTTTAATCGAATCACAAAATGTTCACAAATGATAGAAAGGTATGTCCGTCATTCTGTGTGTCTTTTTGTTTTAGCCCCAAATGGGTGGTACCGGGGAGTTTTAGGGGTCCATTGCGGGCCCCCATGGGGGTAAATCCAAGCTTAGATTTTTTTTATAGGAGTTACTGTTTTCGAGATATGGAGCAAAATCGATCTTGTATCCTTCCGCCATAGTGACACGTGCCACTTTTTTAATACGAGCCCGTACGGAGAACAGTCTCCGCCGCTACTCCACTCATCCGGGCATGACGTAAAGGAGAAAAATGTAAAGATACATGACCGTACCTAATGTTATCTAACCTCCACGTTCCCATGGTGAGTTGTTTAAAATGTAGTTTCTGTCAAGAATATAAATGCATGTTTTGCGCGGGATTACATCCTGCCCCTTGTTGCTATGAGGAAAAAATGCTACACATTATCGGTTATCCACCTCGTCCTTTAATCGAAACAAACTGTGATTTATAGGCAATAGTCTTCAACAAATTCATTCAACATTTACTGACTTGTTGCAATATACTCAGAATGCTATAAATCACGTTTAGAAGCAGGGAATACTTTTCTTTGTTACAAGACAAGAGTCCTTGTAGCCCACCGTCCGTTTCCAATAAATATCTATTTCCATCAGTGCAAGCACGAAGCTCGGTAGCCTAATAATTAGCGCTCTTGATTCCGCCGCGTGGGTTCGCGGGTTCAAATCCCGGTCGAGTTTTTTTTTTAAAAAAAGAAAATTGTGTAAGTTAAGGTAATGGACGCCTTAACCACCAGGCCACCGAAGCAAACTCGCAGATGTGGTTTCTCCGTTGTATTTACAGTGCACGTGTCTCCAACACGTTATAGTGCGTGTGCAGGAGAGAGGAGCATCGGCATAGATGGCTCATGTTACAGTCTCTTTTTATAGTGATAAATAAGTGATATCAGTACAAAACCCCGTTGGGGTAAAAGGAAGAGTAACGCAAGAATTCTACTCACAAAAGAAGTGATATCAAATTTTGCGATTGAATTTCTCTGTGTCACTATGGCGGCAGGCTACTGTCTCTTAATTTTATTACAAAGGCAATACTTTCGCCATAGTGACACAAAGAAAGACACTCGTAAAATTGATATCACTTCTTTTGTGAGTAGAATTCTTGCGTCACTCTTCCTTTTACCCCAAACGGGGTTTTGTACTGATTCAGTAATACAGAAGATATGAAAAATGCAATTTAACACTTGTTTAAGTGTTCCAGAAAGTTTTTACGAATTTCCTTCCAGAAGTGGGTTTAAATATGATGACTATGATGAGTGCAAGGGGAATTATTTTGAATGGTGTCATTGTTTTGTGTCTAGTTGCATATTACAATTACTGTTCATAAGGAAATTATTAGCCAACAGATATTTGTCTCAATACATCCACCTAATACAGAGTTTCGTTATGACTAAGATTAATGATTAATTTTTGAGTAGTAACAGCACTATGATTTACGACCTTCCTGAACACAGAATTTGAATTTTATGTATATACAATGAAACTTCGATATATCCAAATTCCTTGATAAATCGAAGTTCTTCCATTGCCCTTGAATCTGCTATCACTCCCATGTGTATTTGTACCTCTATATATCAAAGAACTGGTCAGGAAGACCTCGATATTTCGAATTTTCATACTTGCAATTTTCGATTGGAAACCCCCTGTATATCGAAGTTGTTTTGGTAAAATCTATAATACTGTACCGTATTTAGACGAAACTCAGTTTCTTCTTTGAACGACAATCGTTCATGTTGCAATCTGTAATCCCACACCATTGTTTACAGTTGTTATCGTATGGCACCCCCCCCCCCCCGTCCCGTTTTCCGAGTCCAGTTTGACTGAAAATTGCGCGTGTGAGAAACCTCTATATATCGCAGTCAGTCAGAGATCACCTTGATAAATCGAACCTTGGTATATGGAAATCCTCGATAATGCGAAGTTTTCTCTTTCCCCTTGAGGTTCGATATATCGAGGTTCCACTGTATATCAAAAATTAGTTTAAAATGAATCACCTTATTTTGTTTTCCTAACGATTTCGACAATTTGAATCATATTTGAATGCCTCGAGGCAACTCTTGCTCAGGTAAAAATGTTCTGGCAAATAGTGTATATAAAGATACATGTGGACAAAGTTCAGTGGAAGAGAGAGAGAGGGAGAGGGAGGAAGAGAGCAAGAGAGAGAGAATGAAATGTAACTGTAAATCCGAATGTACAATATTATAGTCTGTGTCGTCCATTTTATATAATATTAAAACGTTTCTTCCCAATATATGTTTTATAAGGTTAATAAAATGTAGCTTTTCAAATTAAATAGGTGATCATCTATCCTTGCACTTTTGGGACTATGTGGGATGCGGTCAACCACTCAATTGATGTACTTTTTGCACTATCCGTTCTACCGAGACAGATAATTTCGGTCGTCTGATTCCGAATAGAGAAGAGCGCACAAATGTGTTGCCACATTGCTGGCTAAAAGCCAAATGCGACAGAGAACAAATTTATTTTCTCGACTGAGGAAATTAGCCCAGTTTCGGTAGTTGAGTCTCAGTACCTAACATTGGATTAAATAACATCTTTTTTGACAGATTAATTTCAATAATTTGTAATGCCCACCGTCTAAATCCTAATGATTTGTTATTTACTAAGCTTGAAATTTACCTAATCCTAAATCTGCATCTTTGCCAAATTCAATGTTTCTTACAAACCATTTAATGTACAACTCAGCGGTAGAAAAAGGTTCAAGGTAAAAAAAAATCCTGTATTAAGGCTAATTCACACATACGATGTAGTGCCACGCCCGTGCCGTGGTATATAAAGTTTAATTCATACTGTAACATTGAAAATTAATTCAGTTGGCCTTTTTTTAATTCTCACATGACGTGCCGGTCCCCTGCTATGCCCCGACAGTGCCATCTTGAAAAGAAACCACCCTGGTCAGGGCTTAACGTTCGCGATCCTTCGACTTTCTTCGGAGTACACGAAGCGATACGAAATTGACGATAAACCAAATCGCAAAGGCTGAGGTTGATTGTTGTTGAGCAAGGTTGTGGAAATGGAACGTCTCCATGTTGAATTTTACTTTTGCAGCTCACATTGCACGACCTTTCATGAAGTCTCAAACTTCACAGCACTCATATTTAATACTTAAAATACTTGCCTTGATTGTGTTTAAGTCTCGCAATAATAGTGTGCAATTCTTCTTCCCCTTCTCTTGCTCTCCACAGGTTATGAACCCAGTATCTCAGTTCTTTCTTCTTATTTACCACAAGAATATACGTGCTACAAGCAATAGCAACATATTGATCCGTGCAATCAGTCTTTAGAACTTGTGTAGAAAGTAATAGCAGCACTTCATGCGAACGGCACCTTATATGTGAATGATCGCGGCCATGGCACGGATGGAACGTGGCAGGCGAACGGCACCGTATGTGTGAATTAGTCATTAATTTAATACTTTCCAATGTCCCGGACTACAACTTTTTGCGTTAAATCAACACAACGTACGGTGTTGATTTTGGTACTAGTAGCAAGAAAAGAAGTTGAGGCTTGAGCGAAATTTGAACATGGGCTTCTGAGTCGGCAGTTCAAGGTCATACAGTCTGAGCTAAATCCCCAAATCTGAAGAGAAAAGGTGGAGAGGGGATTCAAGTATTTGGGGAGCAGTATAGGTGAGCATATGAAATGTGAAAACGAGTCATAGGCTAGAATGGTGATGGTAAAACAAGTGTTAACTAACAATAAGAAGAAGAATCCTCTCTGCATAAAGAATTGAGGAAAATATACTTTGAAGGGAATATTGTGTTGTATGTAGCAGAAAGCATGAATCTACGAAAATGTGAAGAAAAAAGTTAGGAGCCATGCAAATGTAAATATGGAGAAGAATGGAGAAAATCAGCTTAATACAGAAACTGTGAAATGAGAAAATGTTGAATAGAACAGTCTAGAAGAAAATAGTACTGGGGACCATAAAGACACTGTCTGTACAATTGGAGGTATGGTTGAGGGGGAAAAGAAGAAGAGGACGAAGGCAAATTCAATTCCTCGAGAGTGTTAAACAAGATAAATCTCCCAGCCGACAAACATACGTGTCTTACGAGTCGAAAAGACGTCATAATGAAACGTCGATGTTGAATTTTGGATGTCGAAATGGCGAAAAAATATAGCTCCGATCGACGTTGAATCTACGTTAAAAGTGGTGGTGAAAGTAACTTAAAAAA